>CAMPDV010002635.1:0-46000 GCA_946699065.1 Loxodes magnus
CATAGTCTCACCGTATAATCTGCACTTCCCGATACGATGAACTCTGAATCACTGGATATAGCCACAGTTCATACCTAATTAGTTTGACCACTCATGGTCTTACAGGTGCCTGTCTTGACGTCCCATAGTCTCACCGTATAGTCACAACTTCCCGATACGATGAACTCTGAATCACTGGATATAGCCACAGCATATACATGACTAGTGTGACCACTCATGGTCTTACAGGTGCCTGTCTTGACGTCCCATAGTCTCACCGTATAATCTGCACTTCCCGATACGATGAACTCTGAATCACTGGATATAGCCACAGCATATACATGACTAGTGTGACCACTCATGGTCTTACAGGTGCCTGTCTTGACGTCCCATAGTCTCACCGTATAATCTGCACTTCCCGATACGATGAACTCTGAATCACTGGATATAGCCACAGCATATACATGACTAGTGTGACCACTCATGGTCTTACAGGTACCTGTCTTGACGTCCCATAGTCTCACCGTCTAATCTGCACTTCCCGATACGATGAACTCTGAATCACTGGATATAGCCACAGCATATACATGACTAGTGTGACCACTCATGGTCTTACAGGTACCTGTCTTGACGTCCCATAGTCTCACCGTATAATCTGCACTTCCCGATACGATGAACTCTGAATCACTGGATATAGCCACAGCATATACATGACTAGTGTGACCACTCATGGTCTTACAGGTGCCTGTCTTGACGTCCCATAGTCTCACCGTATAATCTGCACTTCCCGATACGATGAACTCTGAATCACTGGATATAGCCACAGCATATACATGACTAGTGTGACCACTCATGGTCTTACAGGTACCTGTCTTGACGTCCCATAGTCTCACCGTATAATCTGCACTTCCCGATACGATGAACTCTGAATCTCTGGATATAGCCACAGCATATACATGACTAGTGTGACCACTCATGGTCTTACAGGTACCTGTCTTGACGTCCCATAGTCTCACCGTCTAATCTGCACTTCCCGATACGATGAACTCTGAATCACTGGATATAGCCACAGATAATACAGAACTAGTGTGACCACTCATGGTCTTACAGGTACCTGTCTTGACGTCCCATAGTCTCACCGTATAATCACAACTTCCTGATACGATGAACTCTGAATCACTGGATATAGCCACAGCATATACAGAACTAGTGTGACCACTCATGGTCTTACAGGTACCTGTCTTGACGTCCCATAGTCTCACCGTATAATATGCACTTCCCGATACGATGAACTCTGAATCACTGGATATAGCCACAGCATATACATGACTAGTGTGACCACTCATGGTCTTACAGGTACCTGTCTTGACGTCCCAAAGTCTCACCGTATAATCACAACTTCCTGATACGATGAACTCTGAATCACTGGATATAGCCACAGCATATACATGACTAGTGTGACCACTCATGGTCTTACAGGTACCTGTCTTGACGTCCCAAAGTCTCACCGTATAATCACAACTTCCCGATACGATGAACTCTGAATCACTGGATATAGCCACAGCATATACATGACTAGTGTGACCACTCATGGTCTTACAGGTACCTGTCTTGACGTCCCATAGTCTCACCGTATAGTCACAACTTCCCGATACGATGAACTCTGAATCACTGGATATAGCCACAGCATATACATGACTAGTGTGACCACTCATGGTCTTACAGGTACCTGTCTTGACGTCCCAAAGTCTCGCCGTTTTATCTGCACTTCCCGATACGATGAACTCTGAATTACTGGATAAAGCCACAGCATATACATGACTAGTGTGACCACTCATGGTCTTACAGGTACCTGTCTTGACGTCCCATAGTCTCACCGTATAATCTGCACTTCCCGATACGATGAACTCTGAATCACTGGATATAGCCACAGCATATACATGACTAGTGTGACCACTCATGGTCTTACAGGTGCCTGTCTTGACGTCCCATAGTCTCACCGTCTAATCTGCACTTCCCGATACGATGAACTCTGAATCACTGGATATAGCCACAGCATATACATGACTAGTGTGACCACTCATGGTCTTACAGGTACCTGTCTTGACGTCCCATAGTCTCACCGTCTAATCTGCACTTCCCGATACGATGAACTCTGAATCACTGGATATAGCCACAGCATATACATGACTAGTGTGACCACTCATGGTCTTACAGGTGCCTGTCTTGACGTCCCATAGTCTCACCGTCTAATCTGCACTTCCCGATACGATGAACTCTGAATCACTGGATATAGCCACAGCATATACAGAACTAGTGTGACCACTCATGGTCTTACAGGTACCTGTCTTGACGTCCCATAGTCTCACCGTATAATCTGCACTTCCCGATACGATGAACTCTGAATCACTGGATATAGCCACAGCATATACATGACTAGTGTGACCACTCATGGTCTTACAGGTACCTGTCTTGACGTCCCATAGTCTCACCGTATAATCTGCACTTCCCGATACGATGAACTCTGAATCACTGGATATAGCCACAGCATATACATGACTAGTGTGACCACTCATGGTCTTACAGGTACCTGTCTTGACGTCCCATAGTCTCACCGTCTAATCTGCACTTCCCGATACGATGAACTCTGAATCACTGGATATAGCCACAGATAATACAGAACTAGTGTGACCACTCATGGTCTTACAGGTACCTGTCTTGACGTCCCATAGTCTCACCGTCTAATCTGCACTTCCCGATACGATGAACTCTGAATCACTGGATATAGCCACAGCATATACATGACTAGTGTGACCACTCATGGTCTTACAGGTACCTGTCTTGACGTCCCATAGTCTCACCGTATAATCTGCACTTCCCGATACGATGAACTCTGAATCACTGGATATAGCCACAGCATATACAGAACTAGTGTGACCACTCATGGTCTTACAGGTACCTGTCTTGACGTCCCATAGTCTCACCGTATAATATGCACTTCCCGATACGATGAACTCTGAATCACTGGATATAGCCACAGCATATACATGACTAGTGTGACCACTCATGGTCTTACAGGTACCTGTCTTGACGTCCCATAGTCTCACCGTATAATCTGCACTTCCCGATACGATGAACTCTGAATCACTGGATATAGCCACAGCATATACATGACTAGTGTGACCACTCATGGTCTTACAGGTACCTGTCTTGACGTCCCATAGTCTCACCGTATAATCTGCACTTCCCGATACGATGAACTCTGAATCACTGGATATAGCCACAGCATATACATGACTAGTGTGACCACTCATGGTCTTACAGGTACCTGTCTTGACGTCCCATAGTCTCACCGTATAGTCACAACTTCCCGATACGATGAACTCTGAATCACTGGATATAGCCACAGCATATACATGACTAGTGTGACCACTCATGGTCTTACAGGTACCTGTCTTGACGTCCCATAGTCTCACCGTATAATCTGCACTTCCCGATACGATGAACTCTGAATCACTGGATATAGCCACAGCATATACATGACTAGTGTGACCACTCATGGTCTTACAGGTACCTGTCTTGACGTCCCATAGTCTCACCGTATAATCTGCACTTCCCGATACGATGAACTCTGAATCACTGGATATAGCCACAGCATATACAGAACTAGTGTGACCACTCATGGTCTTACAGGTACCTGTCTTGACGTCCCATAGTCTCACCGTATAATATGCACTTCCCGATACGATGAACTCTGAATCACTGGATATAGCCACAGCATATACATGACTAGTGTGACCACTCATGGTCTTACAGGTACCTGTCTTGACGTCCGCAAGTCTCGCCGTATAATCTGCACTTCCCGATACGATGAACTCTGAATCACTGGATATAGCCACAGCATATACATGACTAGTGTGACCACTCATGGTCTTACAGGTACCTGTCTTGACGTCCCATAGTCTCACCGTATAATCTGCACTTCCCGATACGATGAACTCTGAATCACTGGATATAGCCACAGCATATACATGACTAGTGTGACCACTCATGGTCTTACAGGTACCTGTCTTGACGTCCCATAGTCTCACCGTCTAATCTGCACTTCCCGATACGATGAACTCTGAATCACTGGATATAGCCACAGATAATACAGAACTAGTGTGACCACTCATGGTCTTACAGGTACCTGTCTTGACGTCCCATAGTCTCACCGTCTAATCTGCACTTCCCGATACGATGAACTCTGAATCACTGGATATAGCCACAGCATATACATGACTAGTGTGACCACTCATGGTCTTACAGGTACCTGTCTTGACGTCCCATAGTCTCACCGTATAATCTGCACTTCCCGATACGATGAACTCTGAATCACTGGATATAGCCACAGCATATACAGAACTAGTGTGACCACTCATGGTCTTACAGGTACCTGTCTTGACGTCCCATAGTCTCACCGTATAATATGCACTTCCCGATACGATGAACTCTGAATCACTGGATATAGCCACAGCATATACATGACTAGTGTGACCACTCATGGTCTTACAGGTACCTGTCTTGACGTCCCATAGTCTCACCGTATAATCTGCACTTCCCGATACGATGAACTCTGAATCACTGGATATAGCCACAGCATATACATGACTAGTGTGACCACTCATGGTCTTACAGGTACCTGTCTTGACGTCCCATAGTCTCACCGTATAGTCACAACTTCCCGATACGATGAACTCTGAATCACTGGATATAGCCACAGTTCATACCTAATTAGTTTGACCACTCATGGTCTTACAGGTGCCTGTCTTGACGTCCCATAGTCTCACCGTATAGTCACAACTTCCCGATACGATGAACTCTGAATCACTGGATATAGCCACAGCATATACATGACTAGTGTGACCACTCATGGTCTTACAGGTACCTGTCTTGACGTCCCATAGTCTCACCGTATAATCTGCACTTCCCGATACGATGAACTCTGAATCACTGGATATAGCCACAGCATATACATGACTAGTGTGACCACTCATGGTCTTACAGGTGCCTGTCTTGACGTCCCATAGTCTCACCGTATAGTCACAACTTCCCGATACGATGAACTCTGAATCACTGGATATAGCCACAGCATATACAGAACTAGTGTGACCACTCATGGTCTTACAGGTACCTGTCTTGACGTCCCATAGTCTCACCGTATAGTCACAACTTCCCGATACGATGAACTCTGAATCACTGGATATAGCCACAGCATATACATGACTAGTGTGACCACTCATGGTCTTACAGGTACCTGTCTTGACGTCCCAAAGTCTCGCCGTTTTATCTGCACTTCCCGATACGATGAACTCTGAATTACTGGATAAAGCCACAGCATATACATGACTAGTGTGACCACTCATGGTCTTACAGGTACCTGTCTTGACGTCCCATAGTCTCACCGTATAGTCACAACTTCCCGATACGATGAACTCTGAATCACTGGATATAGCCACAGCATATACATGACTAGTGTGACCACTCATGGTCTTACAGGTACCTGTCTTGACGTCCCAAAGTCTCGCCGTTTTATCTGCACTTCCCGATACGATGAACTCTGAATTACTGGATAAAGCCACAGCATATACATGACTAGTGTGACCACTCATGGTCTTACAGGTACCTGTCTTGACGTCCCATAGTCTCACCGTATAATCTGCACTTCCCGATACGATGAACTCTGAATCACTGGATATAGCCACAGCATATACATGACTAGTGTGACCACTCATGGTCTTACAGGTGCCTGTCTTGACGTCCCATAGTCTCACCGTCTAATCTGCACTTCCCGATACGATGAACTCTGAATCACTGGATATAGCCACAGATAATACAGAACTAGTGTGACCACTCATGGTCTTACAGGTACCTGTCTTGACGTCCCATAGTCTCACCGTCTAATCTGCACTTCCCGATACGATGAACTCTGAATCACTGGATATAGCCACAGCATATACATGACTAGTGTGACCACTCATGGTCTTACAGGTACCTGTCTTGACGTCCCATAGTCTCACCGTATAATCTGCACTTCCCGATACGATGAACTCTGAATCACTGGATATAGCCACAGCATATACAGAACTAGTGTGACCACTCATGGTCTTACAGGTACCTGTCTTGACGTCCCATAGTCTCACCGTATAATATGCACTTCCCGATACGATGAACTCTGAATCACTGGATATAGCCACAGCATATACATGACTAGTGTGACCACTCATGGTCTTACAGGTACCTGTCTTGACGTCCCATAGTCTCACCGTATAATCTGCACTTCCCGATACGATGAACTCTGAATCACTGGATATAGCCACAGCATATACATGACTAGTGTGACCACTCATGGTCTTACAGGTACCTGTCTTGACGTCCCATAGTCTCACCGTATAATCTGCACTTCCCGATACGATGAACTCTGAATCACTGGATATAGCCACAGCATATACATGACTAGTGTGACCACTCATGGTCTTACAGGTACCTGTCTTGACGTCCCATAGTCTCACCGTATAGTCACAACTTCCCGATACGATGAACTCTGAATCACTGGATATAGCCACAGCATATACATGACTAGTGTGACCACTCATGGTCTTACAGGTACCTGTCTTGACGTCCCATAGTCTCACCGTATAATCTGCACTTCCCGATACGATGAACTCTGAATCACTGGATATAGCCACAGCATATACATGACTAGTGTGACCACTCATGGTCTTACAGGTACCTGTCTTGACGTCCCATAGTCTCACCGTATAGTCACAACTTCCCGATACGATGAACTCTGAATCACTGGATATAGCCACAGCATATACAGAACTAGTGTGACCACTCATGGTCTTACAGGTACCTGTCTTGACGTCCCATAGTCTCACCGTATAGTCACAACTTCCCGATACGATGAACTCTGAATCACTGGATATAGCCACAGCATATACATGACTAGTGTGACCACTCATGGTCTTACAGGTACCTGTCTTGACGTCCCAAAGTCTCGCCGTATAATCTGCACTTCCCGATACGATGAACTCTGAATCACTGGATATAGCCACAGCATATACATGACTAGTGTGACCACTCATGGTCTTACAGGTACCTGTCTTGACGTCCCATAGTCTCACCGTATAATCTGCACTTCCCGATACGATGAACTCTGAATCACTGGATATAGCCACAGCATATACATGACTAGTGTGACCACTCATGGTCTTACAGGTACCTGTCTTGACGTCCCATAGTCTCACCGTATAGTCACAACTTCCCGATACGATGAACTCTGAATCACTGGATATAGCCACAGCATATACAGAACTAGTGTGACCACTCATGGTCTTACAGGTACCTGTCTTGACGTCCCATAGTCTCACCGTATAGTCACAACTTCCCGATACGATGAACTCTGAATCACTGGATATAGCCACAGCATATACATGACTAGTGTGACCACTCATGGTCTTACAGGTACCTGTCTTGACGTCCCATAGTCTCACCGTATAGTCACAACTTCCCGATACGATGAACTCTGAATCACTGGATATAGCCACAGCATATACATGACTAGTGTGACCACTCATGGTCTTACAGGTACCTGTCTTGACGTCCCATAGTCTCACCGTATAATCTGCACTTCCCGATACGATGAACTCTGAATCACTGGATATAGCCACAGCATATACATGACTAGTGTGACCACTCATGGTCTTACAGGTGCCTGTCTTGACGTCCCATAGTCTCACCGTATAGTCACAACTTCCCGATACGATGAACTCTGAATCACTGGATATAGCCACAGCATATACAGAACTAGTGTGACCACTCATGGTCTTACAGGTACCTGTCTTGACGTCCCATAGTCTCACCGTATAGTCACAACTTCCCGATACGATGAACTCTGAATCACTGGATATAGCCACAGCATATACATGACTAGTGTGACCACTCATGGTCTTACAGGTACCTGTCTTGACGTCCCAAAGTCTCGCCGTATAATCTGCACTTCCCGATACGATGAACTCTGAATCACTGGATATAGCCACAGCATATACATGACTAGTGTGACCACTCATGGTCTTACAGGTACCTGTCTTGACGTCCCATAGTCTCACCGTATAATCTGCACTTCCCGATACGATGAACTCTGAATCACTGGATATAGCCACAGCATATACATGACTAGTGTGACCACTCATGGTCTTACAGGTACCTGTCTTGACGTCCCATAGTCTCACCGTCTAATCTGCACTTCCCGATACGATGAACTCTGAATCACTGGATATAGCCACAGATAATACAGAACTAGTGTGACCACTCATGGTCTTACAGGTACCTGTCTTGACGTCCCATAGTCTCACCGTCTAATCTGCACTTCCCGATACGATGAACTCTGAATCACTGGATATAGCCACAGCATATACATGACTAGTGTGACCACTCATGGTCTTACAGGTACCTGTCTTGACGTCCCATAGTCTCACCGTATAATCTGCACTTCCCGATACGATGAACTCTGAATCACTGGATATAGCCACAGCATATACAGAACTAGTGTGACCACTCATGGTCTTACAGGTACCTGTCTTGACGTCCCATAGTCTCACCGTATAATATGCACTTCCCGATACGATGAACTCTGAATCACTGGATATAGCCACAGCATATACATGACTAGTGTGACCACTCATGGTCTTACAGGTACCTGTCTTGACGTCCCATAGTCTCACCGTATAATCTGCACTTCCCGATACGATGAACTCTGAATCACTGGATATAGCCACAGCATATACATGACTAGTGTGACCACTCATGGTCTTACAGGTACCTGTCTTGACGTCCCATAGTCTCACCGTATAGTCACAACTTCCCGATACGATGAACTCTGAATCACTGGATATAGCCACAGTTCATAACTAATTAGTTTGACCACTCATGGTCTTACAGGTGCCTGTCTTGACGTCCCATAGTCTCACCGTATAGTCACAACTTCCCGATACGATGAACTCTGAATCACTGGATATAGCCACAGCATATACATGACTAGTGTGACCACTCATGGTCTTACAGGTACCTGTCTTGACGTCCCATAGTCTCACCGTATAATCTGCACTTCCCGATACGATGAACTCTGAATCACTGGATATAGCCACAGCATATACATGACTAGTGTGACCACTCATGGTCTTACAGGTGCCTGTCTTGACGTCCCATAGTCTCACCGTATAGTCACAACTTCCCGATACGATGAACTCTGAATCACTGGATATAGCCACAGCATATACAGAACTAGTGTGACCACTCATGGTCTTACAGGTACCTGTCTTGACGTCCCATAGTCTCACCGTATAGTCACAACTTCCCGATACGATGAACTCTGAATCACTGGATATAGCCACAGCATATACATGACTAGTGTGACCACTCATGGTCTTACAGGTACCTGTCTTGACGTCCCAAAGTCTCGCCGTTTTATCTGCACTTCCCGATACGATGAACTCTGAATTACTGGATAAAGCCACAGCATATACATGACTAGTGTGACCACTCATGGTCTTACAGGTACCTGTCTTGACGTCCCATAGTCTCACCGTATAGTCACAACTTCCCGATACGATGAACTCTGAATCACTGGATATAGCCACAGCATATACATGACTAGTGTGACCACTCATGGTCTTACAGGTACCTGTCTTGACGTCCCAAAGTCTCGCCGTTTTATCTGCACTTCCCGATACGATGAACTCTGAATTACTGGATAAAGCCACAGCATATACATGACTAGTGTGACCACTCATGGTCTTACAGGTACCTGTCTTGACGTCCCATAGTCTCACCGTATAATCTGCACTTCCCGATACGATGAACTCTGAATCACTGGATATAGCCACAGCATATACATGACTAGTGTGACCACTCATGGTCTTACAGGTACCTGTCTTGACGTCCCATAGTCTCACCGTCTAATCTGCACTTCCCGATACGATGAACTCTGAATCACTGGATATAGCCACAGATAATACAGAACTAGTGTGACCACTCATGGTCTTACAGGTACCTGTCTTGACGTCCCATAGTCTCACCGTCTAATCTGCACTTCCCGATACGATGAACTCTGAATCACTGGATATAGCCACAGCATATACATGACTAGTGTGACCACTCATGGTCTTACAGGTACCTGTCTTGACGTCCCATAGTCTCACCGTATAATCTGCACTTCCCGATACGATGAACTCTGAATCACTGGATATAGCCACAGCATATACAGAACTAGTGTGACCACTCATGGTCTTACAGGTACCTGTCTTGACGTCCCATAGTCTCACCGTATAATATGCACTTCCCGATACGATGAACTCTGAATCACTGGATATAGCCACAGCATATACATGACTAGTGTGACCACTCATGGTCTTACAGGTACCTGTCTTGACGTCCCATAGTCTCACCGTATAATCTGCACTTCCCGATACGATGAACTCTGAATCACTGGATATAGCCACAGCATATACATGACTAGTGTGACCACTCATGGTCTTACAGGTACCTGTCTTGACGTCCCATAGTCTCACCGTATAGTCACAACTTCCCGATACGATGAACTCTGAATCACTGGATATAGCCACAGTTCATAACTAATTAGTTTGACCACTCATGGTCTTACAGGTGCCTGTCTTGACGTCCCATAGTCTCACCGTATAGTCACAACTTCCCGATACGATGAACTCTGAATCACTGGATATAGCCACAGCATATACATGACTAGTGTGACCACTCATGGTCTTACAGGTACCTGTCTTGACGTCCCATAGTCTCACCGTATAATCTGCACTTCCCGATACGATGAACTCTGAATCACTGGATATAGCCACAGCATATACATGACTAGTGTGACCACTCATGGTCTTACAGGTGCCTGTCTTGACGTCCCATAGTCTCACCGTATAGTCACAACTTCCCGATACGATGAACTCTGAATCACTGGATATAGCCACAGCATATACAGAACTAGTGTGACCACTCATGGTCTTACAGGTACCTGTCTTGACGTCCCATAGTCTCACCGTATAGTCACAACTTCCCGATACGATGAACTCTGAATCACTGGATATAGCCACAGCATATACATGACTAGTGTGACCACTCATGGTCTTACAGGTACCTGTCTTGACGTCCCAAAGTCTCGCCGTTTTATCTGCACTTCCCGATACGATGAACTCTGAATTACTGGATAAAGCCACAGCATATACATGACTAGTGTGACCACTCATGGTCTTACAGGTACCTGTCTTGACGTCCCATAGTCTCACCGTATAGTCACAACTTCCCGATACGATGAACTCTGAATCACTGGATATAGCCACAGCATATACATGACTAGTGTGACCACTCATGGTCTTACAGGTACCTGTCTTGACGTCCCAAAGTCTCGCCGTTTTATCTGCACTTCCCGATACGATGAACTCTGAATTACTGGATAAAGCCACAGCATATACATGACTAGTGTGACCACTCATGGTCTTACAGGTACCTGTCTTGACGTCCCATAGTCTCACCGTATAATCTGCACTTCCCGATACGATGAACTCTGAATCACTGGATATAGCCACAGCATATACATGACTAGTGTGACCACTCATGGTCTTACAGGTGCCTGTCTTGACGTCCCATAGTCTCACCGTATAGTCACAACTTCCCGATACGATGAACTCTGAATCACTGGATATAGCCACAGCATATACAGAACTAGTGTGACCACTCATGGTCTTACAGGTACCTGTCTTGACGTCCCATAGTCTCACCGTATAGTCACAACTTCCCGATACGATGAACTCTGAATCACTGGATATAGCCACAGCATATACATGACTAGTGTGACCACTCATGGTCTTACAGGTACCTGTCTTGACGTCCCAAAGTCTCGCCGTTTTATCTGCACTTCCCGATACGATGAACTCTGAATTACTGGATAAAGCCACAGCATATACATGACTAGTGTGACCACTCATGGTCTTACAGGTACCTGTCTTGACGTCCCATAGTCTCACCGTATAGTCACAACTTCCCGATACGATGAACTCTGAATCACTGGATATAGCCACAGCATATACATGACTAGTGTGACCACTCATGGTCTTACAGGTACCTGTCTTGACGTCCCAAAGTCTCGCCGTTTTATCTGCACTTCCCGATACGATGAACTCTGAATTACTGGATAAAGCCACAGCATATACATGACTAGTGTGACCACTCATGGTCTTACAGGTACCTGTCTTGACGTCCCAAAGTCTCACCGTATAATCACAACTTCCCGATACGATGAACTCTGAATCACTGGATATAGCCACAGCATATACATGACTAGTGTGACCACTCATGGTCTTACAGGTGCCTGTCTTGACGTCCCAAAGTCTCACCGTATAATCACAACTTCCCGATACGATGAACTCTGAATTACTGGATAAAGCCACAGCATATACATGACTAGTGTGACCACTCATGGTCTTACAGGTACCTGTCTTGACGTCCCAAAGTCTCACCGTATAATCACAACTTCCCGATACGATGAACTCTGAATTACTGGATAAAGCCACAGCATATACATGACTAGTGTGACCACTCATGGTCTTACAGGTGCCTGTCTTGACGTCCCATAGTCTCACCGTATAATCACAACTTCCTGATACGATGAACTCTGAATCACTGGATAAAGCCACAGCATATACATGACTAGTGTGACCACTCATGGTCTTACAGGTGCCTGTCTTGACGTCCCATAGTCTCACCGTATAATCACAACTTCCCGATACGATGAACTCTGAATCACTGGATATAGCCACAGATAATACAGAACTAGTGTGACCACTCATGGTCTTACAGGTGCCTGTCTTGACGTCCCATAGTCTCACCGTCTAATCTGCACTTCCCGATACGATGAACTCTGAATCACTGGATATAGCCACAGCATATACATGACTAGTGTGACCACTCATGGTCTTACAGGGGCCTGTCTTGACGTCCCATAGTCTCACCGTATAATCTGCACTTCCCGATACGATGAACTCTGAATCACTGGATATAGCCACAGCATATACTCAACTAGTGTGACCACTCATGGTCTTACAGGTACCTGTCTTGACGTCCCATAGTCTCACCGTATAATCTGCACTTCCCGATACGATGAACTCTGAATCACTGGATATAGCCACAGCATATACATGACTAGTGTGACCACTCATGGTCTTACAGGTACCTGTCTTGACGTCCCATAGTCTCACCGTATAATCTGCACTTCCCGATACGATGAACTCTGAATCACTGGATATAGCCACAGATAATACAGAACTAGTGTGACCACTCATGGTCTTACAGGTACCTGTCTTGACGTCCCATAGTCTCACCGTCTAATCTGCACTTCCCGATACGATGAACTCTGAATCACTGGATATAGCCACAGATAATACAGAACTAGTGTGACCACTCATGGTCTTACAGGTACCTGTCTTGACGTCCCATAGTCTCACCGTCTAATCTGCACTTCCCGATACGATGAACTCTGAATCACTGGATATAGCCACAGATCATACTCAACTAGTGTGACCACTCATGGTCTTACAGGGGCCTGTCTTGACGTCCCATAGTCTCACCGTATAATCTGCACTTCCCGATACGATGAACTCTGAATCACTGGATATAGCCACAGCATATACATGACTAGTGTGACCACTCATGGTCTTACAGGTACCTGTCTTGACGTCCCAAAGTCTCACCGTATAATCTGCACTTCCCGATACGATGAACTCTGAATCTCTGGATATAGCCACAGCATATACATGACTAGTGTGACCACTCATGGTCTTACAGGTACCTGTCTTGACGTCCCAAAGTCTCACCGTATAATCACAACTTCCCGATACGATGAACTCTGAATCACTGGATATAGCCACAGCATATACAGAACTAGTGTGACCACTCATGGTCTTACAGGTACCTGTCTTGACGTCCCATAGTCTCACCGTATAATATGCACTTCCCGATACGATGAACTCTGAATCACTGGATATAGCCACAGCATATACATGACTAGTGTGACCACTCATGGTCTTACAGGTACCTGTCTTGACGTCCCATAGTCTCACCGTATAATCTGCACTTCCCGATACGATGAACTCTGAATCACTGGATATAGCCACAGCATATACATGACTAGTGTGACCACTCATGGTCTTACAGGGGCCTGTCTTGACGTCCCATAGTCTCACCGTATAATATGCACTTCCCGATACGATGAACTCTGAATCACTGGATATAGCCACAGCATATACATGACTAGTGTGACCACTCATGGTCTTACAGGTACCTGTCTTGACGTCCCATAGTCTCACCGTATAATCTGCACTTCCCGATACGATGAACTCTGAATCACTGGATATAGCCACAGCATATACATGACTAGTGTGACCACTCATGGTCTTACAGGTACCTGTCTTGACGTCCCATAGTCTCACCGTATAATCACAACTTCCCGATACGATGAACTCTGAATCACTGGATATAGCCACAGCATATACATGACTAGTGTGACCACTCATGGTCTTACAGGTACCTGTCTTGACGTCCCATAGTCTCACCGTATAATCTGCACTTCCCGATACGATGAACTCTGAATCACTGGATATAGCCACAGCATATACATGACTAGTGTGACCACTCATGGTCTTACAGGTGCCTGTCTTGACGTCCCATAGTCTCACCGTATAGTCACAACTTCCCGATACGATGAACTCTGAATCACTGGATATAGCCACAGCATATACAGAACTAGTGTGACCACTCATGGTCTTACAGGTACCTGTCTTGACGTCCCATAGTCTCACCGTATAGTCACAACTTCCCGATACGATGAACTCTGAATCACTGGATATAGCCACAGCATATACATGACTAGTGTGACCACTCATGGTCTTACAGGTACCTGTCTTGACGTCCCAAAGTCTCGCCGTATAATCTGCACTTCCCGATACGATGAACTCTGAATCACTGGATATAGCCACAGCATATACATGACTAGTGTGACCACTCATGGTCTTACAGGTACCTGTCTTGACGTCCCATAGTCTCACCGTATAATCTGCACTTCCCGATACGATGAACTCTGAATCACTGGATATAGCCACAGCATATACATGACTAGTGTGACCACTCATGGTCTTACAGGTACCTGTCTTGACGTCCCATAGTCTCACCGTCTAATCTGCACTTCCCGATACGATGAACTCTGAATCACTGGATATAGCCACAGATAATACAGAACTAGTGTGACCACTCATGGTCTTACAGGTACCTGTCTTGACGTCCCATAGTCTCACCGTCTAATCTGCACTTCCCGATACGATGAACTCTGAATCACTGGATATAGCCACAGCATATACATGACTAGTGTGACCACTCATGGTCTTACAGGTACCTGTCTTGACGTCCCATAGTCTCACCGTATAATCTGCACTTCCCGATACGATGAACTCTGAATCACTGGATATAGCCACAGCATATACAGAACTAGTGTGACCACTCATGGTCTTACAGGTACCTGTCTTGACGTCCCATAGTCTCACCGTATAATATGCACTTCCCGATACGATGAACTCTGAATCACTGGATATAGCCACAGCATATACATGACTAGTGTGACCACTCATGGTCTTACAGGTACCTGTCTTGACGTCCCATAGTCTCACCGTATAATCTGCACTTCCCGATACGATGAACTCTGAATCACTGGATATAGCCACAGCATATACATGACTAGTGTGACCACTCATGGTCTTACAGGTACCTGTCTTGACGTCCCATAGTCTCACCGTATAGTCACAACTTCCCGATACGATGAACTCTGAATCACTGGATATAGCCACAGTTCATACCTAATTAGTTTGACCACTCATGGTCTTACAGGTGCCTGTCTTGACGTCCCATAGTCTCACCGTATAGTCACAACTTCCCGATACGATGAACTCTGAATCACTGGATATAGCCACAGCATATACATGACTAGTGTGACCACTCATGGTCTTACAGGTACCTGTCTTGACGTCCCATAGTCTCACCGTATAATCTGCACTTCCCGATACGATGAACTCTGAATCACTGGATATAGCCACAGCATATACATGACTAGTGTGACCACTCATGGTCTTACAGGTGCCTGTCTTGACGTCCCATAGTCTCACCGTATAGTCACAACTTCCCGATACGATGAACTCTGAATCACTGGATATAGCCACAGCATATACAGAACTAGTGTGACCACTCATGGTCTTACAGGTACCTGTCTTGACGTCCCATAGTCTCACCGTATAGTCACAACTTCCCGATACGATGAACTCTGAATCACTGGATATAGCCACAGCATATACATGACTAGTGTGACCACTCATGGTCTTACAGGTACCTGTCTTGACGTCCCAAAGTCTCGCCGTTTTATCTGCACTTCCCGATACGATGAACTCTGAATTACTGGATAAAGCCACAGCATATACATGACTAGTGTGACCACTCATGGTCTTACAGGTACCTGTCTTGACGTCCCATAGTCTCACCGTATAGTCACAACTTCCCGATACGATGAACTCTGAATCACTGGATATAGCCACAGCATATACATGACTAGTGTGACCACTCATGGTCTTACAGGTACCTGTCTTGACGTCCCAAAGTCTCGCCGTTTTATCTGCACTTCCCGATACGATGAACTCTGAATTACTGGATAAAGCCACAGCATATACATGACTAGTGTGACCACTCATGGTCTTACAGGTACCTGTCTTGACGTCCCAAAGTCTCACCGTATAATCACAACTTCCCGATACGATGAACTCTGAATCACTGGATATAGCCACAGCATATACATGACTAGTGTGACCACTCATAGTCTTACAGGTACCTGTCTTGACGTCCCATAGTCTCACCGTATAATCTGCACTTCCCGATACGATGAACTCTGAATCACTGGATATAGCCACAGCATATACATGACTAGTGTGACCACTCATGGTCTTACAGGGGCCTGTCTTGACGTCCCATAGTCTCACCGTATAATATGCACTTCCCGATACGATGAACTCTGAATCACTGGATATAGCCACAGATAATACAGAACTAGTGTGACCACTCATGGTCTTACAGGTGCCTGTCTTGACGTCCCATAGTCTCACCGTCTAATCTGCACTTCCCGATACGATGAACTCTGAATCACTGGATATAGCCACAGCATATACATGACTAGTGTGACCACTCATGGTCTTACAGGGGCCTGTCTTGACGTCCCATAGTCTCACCGTATAATCTGCACTTCCCGATACGATGAACTCTGAATCACTGGATATAGCCACAGCATATACTCAACTAGTGTGACCACTCATGGTCTTACAGGTACCTGTCTTGACGTCCCATAGTCTCACCGTATAATCTGCACTTCCCGATACGATGAACTCTGAATCACTGGATATAGCCACAGCATATACATGACTAGTGTGACCACTCATGGTCTTACAGGTACCTGTCTTGACGTCCCATAGTCTCACCGTATAATCTGCACTTCCCGATACGATGAACTCTGAATCTCTGGATATAGCCACAGCATATACATGACTAGTGTGACCACTCATGGTCTTACAGGTACCTGTCTTGACGTCCCATAGTCTCACCGTCTAATCTGCACTTCCCGATACGATGAACTCTGAATCACTGGATATAGCCACAGATAATACAGAACTAGTGTGACCACTCATGGTCTTACAGGTACCTGTCTTGACGTCCCATAGTCTCACCGTCTAATCTGCACTTCCCGATACGATGAACTCTGAATCACTGGATATAGCCACAGATCATACTCAACTAGTGTGACCACTCATGGTCTTACAGGGGCCTGTCTTGACGTCCCATAGTCTCACCGTATAATCTGCACTTCCCGATACGATGAACTCTGAATCACTGGATATAGCCACAGCATATACATGACTAGTGTGACCACTCATGGTCTTACAGGTACCTGTCTTGACGTCCCAAAGTCTCACCGTATAATCTGCACTTCCCGATACGATGAACTCTGAATCTCTGGATATAGCCACAGCATATACATGACTAGTGTGACCACTCATGGTCTTACAGGTACCTGTCTTGACGTCCCATAGTCTCACCGTATAATCACAACTTCCCGATACGATGAACTCTGAATCACTGGATATAGCCACAGCATATACAGAACTAGTGTGACCACTCATGGTCTTACAGGTACCTGTCTTGACGTCCCATAGTCTCACCGTATAATATGCACTTCCCGATACGATGAACTCTGAATCACTGGATATAGCCACAGCATATACATGACTAGTGTGACCACTCATGGTCTTACAGGTACCTGTCTTGACGTCCCATAGTCTCACCGTATAATCTGCACTTCCCGATACGATGAACTCTGAATCACTGGATATAGCCACAGCATATACATGACTAGTGTGACCACTCATGGTCTTACAGGTACCTGTCTTGACGTCCCATAGTCTCACCGTATAATATGCACTTCCCGATACGATGAACTCTGAATCACTGGATATAGCCACAGCATATACATGACTAGTGTGACCACTCATGGTCTTACAGGTACCTGTCTTGACGTCCCATAGTCTCACCGTATAATCTGCACTTCCCGATACGATGAACTCTGAATCACTGGATATAGCCACAGCATATACATGACTAGTGTGACCACTCATGGTCTTACAGGTACCTGTCTTGACGTCCCATAGTCTCACCGTATAATCTGCACTTCCCGATACGATGAACTCTGAATCACTGGATATAGCCACAGCATATACATGACTAGTGTGACCACTCATGGTCTTACAGGTACCTGTCTTGACGTCCCATAGTCTCACCGTATAATCACAACTTCCCGATACGATGAACTCTGAATCTCTGGATATAGCCACAGCATATACAGAACTAGTGTGACCACTCATGGTCTTACAGGGGCCTGTCTTGACGTCCCATAGTCTCACCGTATAATCTGCACTTCCCGATACGATGAACTCTGAATCACTGGATATAGCCACAGCATATACATGACTAGTGTGACCACTCATGGTCTTACAGGTGCCTGTCTTGACGTCCCATAGTCTCACCGTATAGTCACATTTCCCGATACGATGAACTCTGAATCTCTGGATATAGCCACAGCATATACATGACTAGTGTGACCACTCATGGTCTTACAGGTACCTGTCTTGACGTCCCAAAGTCTCACCGTATAATCACAACTTCCCGATACGATGAACTCTGAATCACTGGATATAGCCACAGATAATACAGAACTAGTGTGACCACTCATGGTCTTACAGGTACCTGTCTTGACGTCCCATAGTCTCACCGTCTAATCTGCACTTCCCGATACGATGAACTCTGAATCACTGGATATAGCCACAGATCATACTCAACTAGTGTGACCACTCATGGTCTTACAGGTACCTGTCTTGACGTCCCATAGTCTCACCGTATAATCTGCACTTCCCGATACGATGAACTCTGAATCACTGGATATAGCCACAGCATATACATGACTAGTGTGACCACTCATGGTCTTACAGGTGCCTGTCTTGACGTCCCATAGTCTCACCGTATAGTCACAACTTCCCGATACGATGAACTCTGAATCACTGGATATAGCCACAGCATATACAGAACTAGTGTGACCACTCATGGTCTTACAGGTGCCTGTCTTGACGTCCCATAGTCTCACCGTATAGTCACAACTTCCCGATACGATGAACTCTGAATCACTGGATATAGCCACAGCATATACATGACTAGTGTGACCACTCATGGTCTTACAGGTACCTGTCTTGACGTCCGCAAGTCTCGCCGTTTTATCTGCACTTCCCGATACGATGAACTCTGAATTACTGGATAAAGCCACAGCATATACATGACTAGTGTGACCACTCATGGTCTTACAGGTACCTGTCTTGACGTCCCATAGTCTCACCGTATAATCTGCACTTCCCGATACGATGAACTCTGAATCACTGGATATAGCCACAGCATATACATGACTAGTGTGACCACTCATGGTCTTACAGGTACCTGTCTTGACGTCCCATAGTCTCACCATATAATATGCACTTCCCGATACGATGAACTCTGAATCACTGGATATAGCCACAGCATATACATGACTAGTGTGACCACTCATGGTCTTACAGGTACCTGTCTTGACGTCCCATAGTCTCACCGTATAATCTGCACTTCCCGATACGATGAACTCTGAATCACTGGATATAGCCACAGATAATACAGAACTAGTGTGACCACTCATGGTCTTACAGGTGCCTGTCTTGACGTCCCATAGTCTCACCGTCTAATCTGCACTTCCCGATACGATGAACTCTGAATCACTGGATATAGCCACAGCATATACATGACTAGTGTGACCACTCATGGTCTTACAGGGGCCTGTCTTGACGTCCCATAGTCTCACCGTATAATCTGCACTTCCCGATACGATGAACTCTGAATCACTGGATATAGCCACAGCATATACTCAACTAGTGTGACCACTCATGGTCTTACAGGTACCTGTCTTGACGTCCCATAGTCTCACCGTATAATCTGCACTTCCCGATACGATGAACTCTGAATCACTGGATATAGCCACAGCATATACATGACTAGTGTGACCACTCATGGTCTTACAGGTACCTGTCTTGACGTCCCATAGTCTCACCGTATAGTCACAACTTCCCGATACGATGAACTCTGAATCTCTGGATATAGCCACAGCATATACATGACTAGTGTGACCACTCATGGTCTTACAGGTACCTGTCTTGACGTCCCAAAGTCTCACCGTATAATCACAACTTCCCGATACGATGAACTCTGAATCACTGGATATAGCCACAGCATATACATGACTAGTGTGACCACTCATGGTCTTACAGGTACCTGTCTTGACGTCCCATAGTCTCACCGTATAATCTGCACTTCCCGATACGATGAACTCTGAATCACTGGATATAGCCACAGCATATACATGACTAGTGTGACCACTCATGGTATTACAGGTACCTGTCTTGACGTCCCATAGTCTCACCGTATAATCTGCACTTCCCGATACGATGAACTCTGAATCACTGGATATAGCCACAGCATATACATGACTAGTGTGACCACTCATGGTCTTACAGGTGCCTGTCTTGACGTCCCATAGTCTCACCGTATAGTCACAACTTCCCGATACGATGAACTCTGAATCACTGGATATAGCCACAGCATATACATGACTAGTGTGACCACTCATGGTCTTACAGGTACCTGTCTTGACGTCCCATAGTCTCACCGTATAATCTGCACTTCCCGATACGATGAACTCTGAATCTCTGGATATAGCCACAGCATATACATGACTAGTGTGACCACTCATGGTCTTACAGGTACCTGTCTTGACGTCCCATAGTCTCACCGTATAATCTGCACTTCCCGATACGATGAACTCTGAATCACTGGATATAGCCACAGATAATACAGAACTAGTGTGACCACTCATGGTCTTACAGGTACCTGTCTTGACGTCCCATAGTCTCACCGTATAGTCACAACTTCCCGATACGATGAACTCTGAATCACTGGATATAGCCACAGCATATACATGACTAGTGTGACCACTCATGGTCTTACAGGTACCTGTCTTGACGTCCCAAAGTCTCGCCGTTTTATCTGCACTTCCCGATACGATGAACTCTGAATTACTGGATAAAGCCACAGCATATACATGACTAGTGTGACCACTCATGGTCTTACAGGTACCTGTCTTGACGTCCCAAAGTCTCACCGTATAATCACAACTTCCCGATACGATGAACTCTGAATCACTGGATATAGCCACAGCATATACATGACTAGTGTGACCACTCATGGTCTTACAGGTGCCTGTCTTGACGTCCCATAGTCTCACCGTATAGTCACAACTTCCCGATACGATGAACTCTGAATCTCTGGATATAGCCACAGCATATACATGACTAGTGTGACCACTCATGGTCTTACAGGTACCTGTCTTGACGTCCCAAAGTCTCACCGTATAATCACAACTTCCCGATACGATGAACTCTGAATCACTGGATATAGCCACAGCATATACAGAACTAGTGTGACCACTCATGGTCTTACAGGTACCTGTCTTGACGTCCCATAGTCTCACCGTATAATCTGCACTTCCCGATACGATGAACTCTGAATCACTGGATATAGCCACAGCATATACATGACTAGTGTGACCACTCATGGTATTACAGGTACCTGTCTTGACGTCCCATAGTCTCACCGTATAATCTGCACTTCCCGATACGATGAACTCTGAATCACTGGATATAGCCACAGCATATACATGACTAGTGTGACCACTCATGGTCTTACAGGTGCCTGTCTTGACGTCCCATAGTCTCACCGTATAGTCACAACTTCCCGATACGATGAACTCTGAATCACTGGATATAGCCACAGCATATACAGAACTAGTGTGACCACTCATGGTCTTACAGGTGCCTGTCTTGACGTCCCATAGTCTCACCGTATAGTCACAACTTCCCGATACGATGAACTCTGAATCACTGGATATAGCCACAGCATATACATGACTAGTGTGACCACTCATGGTCTTACAGGTACCTGTCTTGACGTCCGCAAGTCTCGCCGTTTTATCTGCACTTCCCGATACGATGAACTCTGAATTACTGGATAAAGCCACAGCATATACATGACTAGTGTGACCACTCATGGTCTTACAGGTACCTGTCTTGACGTCCCATAGTCTCACCGTATAATCTGCACTTCCCGATACGATGAACTCTGAATCACTGGATATAGCCACAGCATATACATGACTAGTGTGACCACTCATGGTCTTACAGGTACCTGTCTTGACGTCCCATAGTCTCACCATATAATATGCACTTCCCGATACGATGAACTCTGAATCACTGGATATAGCCACAGCATATACATGACTAGTGTGACCACTCATGGTCTTACAGGTACCTGTCTTGACGTCCCATAGTCTCACCGTATAATCTGCACTTCCCGATACGATGAACTCTGAATCACTGGATATAGCCACAGCATATACATGACTAGTGTGACCACTCATGGTCTTACAGGTACCTGTCTTGACGTCCCATAGTCTCACCGTATAATCTGCACTTCCCGATACGATGAACTCTGAATCACTGGATATAGCCACAGCATATACATGACTAGTGTGACCACTCATGGTCTTACAGGTACCTGTCTTGACGTCCCATAGTCTCACCGTATAATCACAACTTCCCGATACGATGAACTCTGAATCTCTGGATATAGCCACAGCATATACAGAACTAGTGTGACCACTCATGGTCTTACAGGGGCCTGTCTTGACGTCCCATAGTCTCACCGTATAATCTGCACTTCCCGATACGATGAACTCTGAATCACTGGATATAGCCACAGCATATACATGACTAGTGTGACCACTCATGGTCTTACAGGTGCCTGTCTTGACGTCCCATAGTCTCACCGTATAGTCACAACTTCCCGATACGATGAACTCTGAATCTCTGGATATAGCCACAGCATATACATGACTAGTGTGACCACTCATGGTCTTACAGGTACCTGTCTTGACGTCCCAAAGTCTCACCGTATAATCACAACTTCCCGATACGATGAACTCTGAATCACTGGATATAGCCACAGCATATACATGACTAGTGTGACCACTCATGGTCTTACAGGTACCTGTCTTGACGTCCCATAGTCTCACCATATAATATGCACTTCCCGATACGATGAACTCTGAATCACTGGATATAGCCACAGCATATACATGACTAGTGTGACCACTCATGGTCTTACAGGTACCTGTCTTGACGTCCCATAGTCTCACCGTATAATCTGCACTTCCCGATACGATGAACTCTGAATCACTGGATATAGCCACAGATAATACAGAACTAGTGTGACCACTCATGGTCTTACAGGTGCCTGTCTTGACGTCCCATAGTCTCACCGTATAGTCACAACTTCCCGATACGATGAACTCTGAATCACTGGATATAGCCACAGCATATACATGACTAGTGTGACCACTCATGGTCTTACAGGTACCTGTCTTGACGTCCCATAGTCTCACCGTATAATCTGCACTTCCCGATACGATGAACTCTGAATCTCTGGATATAGCCACAGCATATACATGACTAGTGTGACCACTCATGGTCTTACAGGTACCTGTCTTGACGTCCCATAGTCTCACCGTCTAATCTGCACTTCCCGATACGATGAACTCTGAATCACTGGATATAGCCACAGATAATACAGAACTAGTGTGACCACTCATGGTCTTACAGGTACCTGTCTTGACGTCCCATAGTCTCACCGTATAGTCACAACTTCCCGATACGATGAACTCTGAATCACTGGATATAGCCACAGCATATACATGACTAGTGTGACCACTCATGGTCTTACAGGTACCTGTCTTGACGTCCCAAAGTCTCGCCGTTTTATCTGCACTTCCCGATACGATGAACTCTGAATTACTGGATAAAGCCACAGCATATACATGACTAGTGTGACCACTCATGGTCTTACAGGTACCTGTCTTGACGTCCCAAAGTCTCACCGTATAATCACAACTTCCCGATACGATGAACTCTGAATCACTGGATATAGCCACAGCATATACATGACTAGTGTGACCACTCATGGTCTTACAGGTGCCTGTCTTGACGTCCCATAGTCTCACCGTATAATCACAACTTCCTGATACGATGAACTCTGAATCACTGGATATAGCCACAGCATATACATGACTAGTGTGACCACTCATGGTCTTACAGGTGCCTGTCTTGACGTCCCATAGTCTCACCGTATAATATGCACTTCCCGATACGATGAACTCTGAATCACTGGATATAGCCACAGATAATACAGAACTAGTGTGACCACTCATGGTCTTACAGGTGCCTGTCTTGACGTCCCATAGTCTCACCGTCTAATCTGCACTTCCCGATACGATGAACTCTGAATCACTGGATATAGCCACAGCATATACAGAACTAGTGTGACCACTCATGGTCTTACAGGTACCTGTCTTGACGTCCCATAGTCTCACCGTCTAATCTGCACTTCCCGATACGATGAACTCTGAATCACTGGATATAGCCACAGCATATACATGACTAGTGTGACCACTCATGGTCTTACAGGTACCTGTCTTGACGTCCCATAGTCTCACCGTATAATCTGCACTTCCCGATACGATGAACTCTGAATCACTGGATATAGCCACAGCATATACATGACTAGTGTGACCACTCATGGTCTTACAGGTACCTGTCTTGACGTCCCATAGTCTCACCGTATAATCTGCACTTCCCGATACGATGAACTCTGAATCTCTGGATATAGCCAAAGCATATACATGACTAGTGTGACCACTCATGGTCTTACAGGTGCCTGTCTTGACGTCCCATAGTCTCACCGTATAATCACAACTTCCTGATACGATGAACTCTGAATCACTGGATATAGCCACAGCATATACATGACTAGTGTGACCACTCATGGTCTTACAGGGGCCTGTCTTGACGTCCCATAGTCTCACCGTATAATCTGCACTTCCCGATACGATGAACTCTGAATCTCTGGATATAGCCACAGCATATACATGACTAGTGTGACCACTCATGGTCTTACAGGTACCTGTCTTGACGTCCCAAAGTCTCACCGTATAATCACAACTTCCTGATACGATGAACTCTGAATCACTGGATATAGCCACAGCATATACAGAACTAGTGTGACCACTCATGGTCTTACAGGTACCTGTCTTGACGTCCCATAGTCTCACCGTATAATCTGCACTTCCCGATACGATGAACTCTGAATCTCTGGATATAGCCACAGCATATACATGACTAGTGTGACCACTCATGGTCTTACAGGTACCTGTCTTGACGTCCCATAGTCTCACCGTCTAATCTGCACTTCCCGATACGATGAACTCTGAATCACTGGATATAGCCACAGCATATACATGACTAGTGTGACCACTCATGGTCTTACAGGTGCCTGTCTTGACGTCCCATAGTCTCACCGTATAATCTGCACTTCCCGATACGATGAACTCTGAATCACTGGATATAGCCACAGCATATACAGAACTAGTGTGACCACTCATGGTCTTACAGGTACCTGTCTTGACGTCCCATAGTCTCACCGTATAATCTGCACTTCCCGATACGATGAACTCTGAATCACTGGATATAGCCACAGCATATACTCAACTAGTGTGACCACTCATGGTCTTACAGGTACCTGTCTTGACGTCCCATAGTCTCACCGTATAGTCACAACTTCCCGATACGATGAACTCTGAATCACTGGATATAGCCACAGATGATACTCAACTAGTGTGACCACTCATGGTCTTACAGGTACCTGTCTTGACGTCCCATAGTCTCACCGTATAGTCACAACTTCCCGATACGATGAACTCTGAATCACTGGATATAGCCACAGCATATACATGACTAGTGTGACCACTCATGGTCTTACAGGTACCTGTCTTGACGTCCCATAGTCTCACCGTCTAATCTGCACTTCCCGATACGATGAACTCTGAATCACTGTATATAGCCACAGATAATACAGAACTAGTGTGACCACTCATGGTCTTACAGGTACCTGTCTTGACGTCCCATAGTCTCACCGTCTAATCTGCACTTCCCGATACGATGAACTCTGAATCACTGGATATAGCCACAGCATATACATGACTAGTGTGACCACTCATGGTCTTACAGGTGCCTGTCTTGACGTCCCATAGTCTCACCGTATAGTCACAACTTCCCGATACGATGAACTCTGAATCACTGGATATAGCCACAGCATATACATGACTAGTGTGACCACTCATGGTCTTACAGGTGCCTGTCTTGACGTCCCAAAGTCTCACCGTCTAATCTGCACTTCCCGATACGATGAACTCTGAATCTCTGGATATAGCCACAGCATATACATGACTAGTGTGACCACTCATGGTCTTACAGGTACCTGTCTTGACGTCCCAAAGTCTCACCGTATAATCACAACTTCCTGATACGATGAACTCTGAATCACTGGATATAGCCACAGCATATACAGAACTAGTGTGACCACTCATGGTCTTACAGGTACCTGTCTTGACGTCCCATAGTCTCACCGTATAATCTGCACTTCCCGATACGATGAACTCTGAATCTCTGGATATAGCCACAGCATATACATGACTAGTGTGACCACTCATGGTCTTACAGGTACCTGTCTTGACGTCCCATAGTCTCACCGTATAATCACAACTTCCTGATACGATGAACTCTGAATCACTGGATATAGCCACAGCATATACATGACTAGTGTGACCACTAATGGTCTTACAGGTGCCTGTCTTGACGTCCCATAGTCTCACCGTATAATCACAACTTCCTGATACGATGAACTCTGAATCACTGGATATAGCCACAGCATATACATGACTAGTGTGACCACTCATGGTCTTACAGGGGCCTGTCTTGACGTCCCATAGTCTCACCGTATAATCTGCACTTCCCGATACGATGAACTCTGAATCTCTGGATATAGCCACAGCATATACATGACTAGTGTGACCACTCATGGTCTTACAGGTACCTGTCTTGACGTCCCAAAGTCTCACCGTATAATCACAACTTCCTGATACGATGAACTCTGAATCACTGGATATAGCCACAGCATATACAGAACTAGTGTGACCACTCATGGTCTTACAGGTACCTGTCTTGACGTCCCATAGTCTCACCGTATAATCTGCACTTCCCGATACGATGAACTCTGAATCTCTGGATATAGCCACAGCATATACATGACTAGTGTGACCACTCATGGTCTTACAGGTACCTGTCTTGACGTCCCATAGTCTCACCGTATAATCACAACTTCCTGATACGATGAACTCTGAATCACTGGATATAGCCACAGCATATACATGACTAGTGTGACCACTCATGGTCTTACAGGTACCTGTCTTGACGTCCCATAGTCTCACCGTATAATCTGCACTTCCCGATACGATGAACTCTGAATCTCTGGATATAGCCACAGCATATACATGACTAGTGTGACCACTCATGGTCTTACAGGTACCTGTCTTGACGTCCCAAAGTCTCACCGTATAATCACAACTTCCTGATACGATGAACTCTGAATCACTGGATATAGCCACAGCATATACAGAACTAGTGTGACCACTCATGGTCTTACAGGTACCTGTCTTGACGTCCCATAGTCTCACCGTATAATCTGCACTTCCCGATACGATGAACTCTGAATCTCTGGATATAGCCACAGCATATACATGACTAGTGTGACCACTCATGGTCTTACAGGTACCTGTCTTGACGTCCCATAGTCTCACCGTATAATCACAACTTCCTGATACGATGAACTCTGAATCACTGGATATAGCCACAGCATATACATGACTAGTGTGACCACTCATGGTCTTACAGGTACCTGTCTTGACGTCCCATAGTCTCACCGTATAATCTGCACTTCCCGATACGATGAACTCTGAATCACTGGATATAGCCACAGCATATACATGACTAGTGTGACCACTCATGGTCTTACAGGTGCCTGTCTTGACGTCCCATAGTCTCACCGTATAGTCACAACTTCCCGATACGATGAACTCTGAATCACTGGATATAGCCACAGCATATACATGACTAGTGTGACCACTCATGGTCTTACAGGTGCCTGTCTTGACGTCCCAAAGTCTCACCGTCTAATCTGCACTTCCCGATACGATGAACTCTGAATCTCTGGATATAGCCACAGCATATACATGACTAGTGTGACCACTCATGGTCTTACAGGTGCCTGTCTTGACGTCCCATAGTCTCACCGTATAATCACAACTTCCTGATACGATGAACTCTGAATCACTGGATATAGCCACAGCATATACATGACTAGTGTGACCACTCATGGTCTTACAGGTACCTGTCTTGACGTCCCAAAGTCTCACCGTATAATCACAACTTCCCGATACGATGAACTCTGAATCACTGGATATAGCCACAGCATATACATGACTAGTGTGACCACTCATGGTCTTACAGGTACCTGTCTTGACGTCCCATAGTCTCACCGTCTAATCTGCACTTCCCGATACGATGAACTCTGAATCACTGGATATAGCCACAGATAATACAGAACTAGTGTGACCACTCATGGTCTTACAGGTACCTGTCTTGACGTCCCATAGTCTCACCGTATAATCTGCACTTCCCGATACGATGAACTCTGAATCACTGGATATAGCCACAGCATATACATGACTAGTGTGACCACTCATGGTCTTACAGGTGCCTGTCTTGACGTCCCATAGTCTCACCGTATAGTCACAACTTCCCGATACGATGAACTCTGAATCACTGGATATAGCCACAGCATATACATGACTAGTGTGACCACTCATGGTCTTACAGGTGCCTGTCTTGACGTCCCAAAGTCTCACCGTCTAATCTGCACTTCCCGATACGATGAACTCTGAATCTCTGGATATAGCCACAGCATATACATGACTAGTGTGACCACTCATGGTCTTACAGGTGCCTGTCTTGACGTCCCAAAGTCTCACCGTATAATCACAACTTCCCGATACGATGAACTCTGAATCTCTGGATATAGCCACAGCATATACATGACTAGTGTGACCACTCATGGTCTTACAGGTACCTGTCTTGACGTCCCAAAGTCTCACCGTATAATCACAACTTCCTGATACGATGAACTCTGAATCACTGGATATAGCCACAGCATATACAGAACTAGTGTGACCACTCATGGTCTTACAGGTACCTGTCTTGACGTCCCATAGTCTCACCGTATAATCTGCACTTCCCGATACGATGAACTCTGAATCTCTGGATATAGCCACAGCATATACATGACTAGTGTGACCACTCATGGTCTTACAGGTACCTGTCTTGACGTCCCATAGTCTCACCGTCTAATCTGCACTTCCCGATACGATGAACTCTGAATCTCTGGATATAGCCACAGCATATACATGACTAGTGTGACCACTCATGGTCTTACAGGTACCTGTCTTGACGTCCCATAGTCTCACCGTATAATCTGCACTTCCCGATACGATGAACTCTGAATCTCTGGATATAGCCAAAGCATATACATGACTAGTGTGACCACTCATGGTCTTACAGGTACCTGTCTTGACGTCCCAAAGTCTCACCGTATAATCACAACTTCCCGATACGATGAACTCTGAATCACTGGATATAGCCACAGCATATACATGACTAGTGTGACCACTCATGGTCTTACAGGTACCTGTCTTGACGTCCCATAGTCTCACCGTCTAATCTGCACTTCCCGATACGATGAACTCTGAATCTCTGGATATAGCCACAGCATATACATGACTAGTGTGACCACTCATGGTCTTACAGGTACCTGTCTTGACGTCCCATAGTCTCACCGTATAATCTGCACTTCCCGATACGATGAACTCTGAATCTCTGGATATAGCCAAAGCATATACATGACTAGTGTGACCACTCATGGTCTTACAGGGGCCTGTCTTGACGTCCCAAAGTCTCACCGTATAATCACAACTTCCCGATACGATGAACTCTGAATCACTGGATATAGCCACAGCATATACATGACTAGTGTGACCACTCATGGTCTTACAGGTACCTGTCTTGACGTCCCAAAGTCTCACCGTATAATCACAACTTCCTGATACGATGAACTCTGAATCACTGGATATAGCCACAGCATATACAGAACTAGTGTGACCACTCATGGTCTTACAGGTACCTGTCTTGACGTCCCATAGTCTCACCGTATAATCTGCACTTCCCGATACGATGAACTCTGAATCTCTGGATATAGCCACAGCATATACATGACTAGTGTGACCACTCATGGTCTTACAGGTACCTGTCTTGACGTCCCATAGTCTCACCGTATAATCACAACTTCCTGATACGATGAACTCTGAATCACTGGATATAGCCACAGCATATACATGACTAGTGTGACCACTCATGGTCTTACAGGTACCTGTCTTGACGTCCCATAGTCTCACCGTATAATATGCACTTCCCGATACGATGAACTCTGAATCACTGGATATAGCCACAGCATATACATGACTAGTGTGACCACTCATGGTCTTACAGGTACCTGTCTTGACGTCCCATAGTCTCACCGTATAATCTGCACTTCCCGATACGATGAACTCTGAATCACTGGATATAGCCACAGCATATACATGACTAGTGTGACCACTCATGGTCTTACAGGTACCTGTCTTGACGTCCCATAGTCTCACCGTATAATCTGCACTTCCCGATACGATGAACTTTGAATCACTGGATATAGCCACAGCATATACATGACTAGTGTGACCACTCATGGTCTTACAGGTACCTGTCTTGACGTCCCATAGTCTCACCGTATAATCTGCACTTCCCGATACGATGAACTCTGAATCACTGGATATAGCCACAGCATATACAGAACTAGTGTGACCACTCATGGTCTTACAGGGGCCTGTCTTGACGTCCCATAGTCTCACCGTATAATCTGCACTTCCCGATACGATGAACTCTGAATCACTGGATATAGCCACAGCATATACATGACTAGTGTGACCACTCATGGTCTTACAGGTGCCTGTCTTGACGTCCCATAGTCTCACCGTATAGTCACAACTTCCCGATACGATGAACTCTGAATTACTGGATATAGCCACAGCATATACATGACTAGTGTGACCACTCATGGTCTTACAGGTACCTGTCTTGACGTCCCATAGTCTCACCGTATAATCTGCACTTCCCGATACGATGAACTCTGAATCACTGGATATAGCCACAGCATATACATGACTAGTGTGACCACTCATGGTCTTACAGGTGCCTGTCTTGACGTCCCATAGTCTCACCGTATAATCACAACTTCCTGATACGATGAACTCTGAATCACTGGATATAGCCACAGCATATACAGAACTAGTGTGACCACTCATGGTCTTACAGGTACCTGTCTTGACGTCCCATAGTCTCACCGTATAATAACAACTTCCCGATACGATGAACTCTGAATCACTGGATATAGCCACAGCATATACATGACTAGTGTGACCACTCATGGTCTTACAGGTACCTGTCTTGACGTCCCATAGTCTCACCGTCTAATCTGCACTTCCCGATACGATGAACTCTGAATCACTGGATATAGCCACAGATAATACAGAACTAGTGTGACCACTCATGGTCTTACAGGTACCTGTCTTGACGTCCCATAGTCTCACCGTCTAATCTGCACTTCCCGATACGATGAACTCTGAATCACTGGATATAGCCACAGCATATACATGACTAGTGTGACCACTCATGGTCTTACAGGTGCCTGTCTTGACGTCCCATAGTCTCACCGTATAGTCACAACTTCCCGATACGATGAACTCTGAATCACTGGATATAGCCACAGCATATACATGACTAGTGTGACCACTCATGGTCTTACAGGTGCCTGTCTTGACGTCCCAAAGTCTCACCGTCTAATCTGCACTTCCCGATACGATGAACTCTGAATCTCTGGATATAGCCACAGCATATACATGACTAGTGTGACCACTCATGGTCTTACAGGTGCCTGTCTTGACGTCCCAAAGTCTCACCGTATAATCACAACTTCCCGATACGATGAACTCTGAATCTCTGGATATAGCCACAGCATATACATGACTAGTGTGACCACTCATGGTCTTACAGGTACCTGTCTTGACGTCCCATAGTCTCACCGTATAATCTGCACTTCCCGATACGATGAACTCTGAATCACTGGATATAGCCACAGCATATACATGACTAGTGTGACCACTCATGGTCTTACAGGTGCCTGTCTTGACGTCCCATAGTCTCACCGTATAATCACAACTTCCTGATACGATGAACTCTGAATCACTGGATATAGCCACAGCATATACAGAACTAGTGTGACCACTCATGGTCTTACAGGTACCTGTCTTGACGTCCCATAGTCTCACCGTATAATCACAACTTCCCGATACGATGAACTCTGAATCACTGGATATAGCCACAGCATATACATGACTAGTGTGACCACTCATGGTCTTACAGGTACCTGTCTTGACGTCCCATAGTCTCACCGTCTAATCTGCACTTCCCGATACGATGAACTCTGAATCACTGGATATAGCCACAGATAATACAGAACTAGTGTGACCACTCATGGTCTTACAGGTACCTGTCTTGACGTCCCATAGTCTCACCGTCTAATCTGCACTTCCCGATACGATGAACTCTGAATCACTGGATATAGCCACAGCATATACATGACTAGTGTGACCACTCATGGTCTTACAGGTGCCTGTCTTGACGTCCCATAGTCTCACCGTCTAATCTGCACTTCCCGATACGATGAACTCTGAATCACTGGATATAGCCACAGCATATACATGACTAGTGTGACCACTCATGGTCTTACAGGTGCCTGTCTTGACGTCCCAAAGTCTCACCGTCTAATCTGCACTTCCCGATACGATGAACTCTGAATCTCTGGATATAGCCACAGCATATACATGACTAGTGTGACCACTCATGGTCTTACAGGTGCCTGTCTTGACGTCCCAAAGTCTCACCGTATAATCACAACTTCCCGATACGATGAACTCTGAATCTCTGGATATAGCCACAGCATATACATGACTAGTGTGACCACTCATGGTCTTACAGGTACCTGTCTTGACGTCCCAAAGTCTCACCGTATAATCACAACTTCCTGATACGATGAACTCTGAATCACTGGATATAGCCACAGCATATACAGAACTAGTGTGACCACTCATGGTCTTACAGGTACCTGTCTTGACGTCCCATAGTCTCACCGTATAATCTGCACTTCCCGATACGATGAACTCTGAATCTCTGGATATAGCCACAGCATATACATGACTAGTGTGACCACTCATGGTCTTACAGGTGCCTGTCTTGACGTCCCATAGTCTCACCGTATAATCACAACTTCCTGATACGATGAACTCTGAATCACTGGATATAGCCACAGCATATACATGACTAGTGTGACCACTCATGGTCTTACAGGGGCCTGTCTTGACGTCCCATAGTCTCACCGTATAATCTGCACTTCCCGATACGATGAACTCTGAATCTCTGGATATAGCCACAGCATATACATGACTAGTGTGACCACTCATGGTCTTACAGGTGCCTGTCTTGACGTCCCAAAGTCTCACCGTATAATCACAACTTCCCGATACGATGAACTCTGAATCTCTGGATATAGCCACAGCATATACATGACTAGTGTGACCACTCATGGTCTTACAGGTACCTGTCTTGACGTCCCATAGTCTCACCGTATAATCTGCACTTCCCGATACGATGAACTCTGAATCTCTGGATATAGCCACAGCATATACAGAACTAGTGTGACCACTCATGGTCTTACAGGTACCTGTCTTGACGTCCCATAGTCTCACCGTCTAATCTGCACTTCCCGATACGATGAACTCTGAATCACTGGATATAGCCACAGCATATACAGAACTAGTGTGACCACTCATGGTCTTACAGGTGCCTGTCTTGACGTCCCATAGTCTCACCGTATAATCACAACTTCCTGATACGATGAACTCTGAATCACTGGATATAGCCACAGCATATACAGAACTAGTGTGACCACTCATGGTCTTACAGGTACCTGTCTTGACGTCCCATAGTCTCACCGTATAATCATGACTTCCTGATACGATGAACTCTGAATCTCTGGATATAGCCACAGCATATACATGACTAGTGTGACCACTCATGGTCTTACAGGTACCTGTCTTGACGTCCCAAAGTCTCACCGTATAATCACAACTTCCCGATACGATGAACTCTGAATCACTGGATATAGCCACAGCATATACATGACTAGTGTGACCACTCATGGTCTTACAGGTACCTGTCTTGACGTCCCATAGTCTCACCGTATAATCTGCACTTCCCGATACGATGAACTCTGAATCACTGGATATAGCCACAGCATATACAGAACTAGTGTGACCACTCATGGTCTTACAGGTACCTGTCTTGACGTCCCATAGTCTCACCGTCTAATCTGCACTTCCCGATACGATGAACTCTGAATCACTGGATATAGCCACAGCATATACATGACTAGTGTGACCACTCATGGTCTTACAGGGGCCTGTCTTGACGTCCCATAGTCTCACCGTATAATCTGCACTTCCCGATACGATGAACTCTGAATCACTGGATATAGCCACAGCATATACAGAACTAGTGTGACCACTCATGGTCTTACAGGTACCTGTCTTGACGTCCCATAGTCTCACCGTCTAATCTGCACTTCCCGATACGATGAACTCTGAATCACTGGATATAGCCACAGCATATACAGAACTAGTGTGACCACTCATGGTCTTACAGGTACCTGTCTTGACGTCCCATAGTCTCACCGTATAGTCACAACTTCCCGATACGATGAACTCTGAATCACTGGATATAGCCACAGCATATACATGACTAGTGTGACCACTCATGGTCTTACAGGTACCTGTCTTGACGTCCCATAGTCTCACCGTATAATCTGCACTTCCCGATACGATGAACTCTGAATCACTGGATATAGCCACAGCATATACATGACTAGTGTGACCACTCATGGTCTTACAGGTGCCTGTCTTGACGTCCCATAGTCTCACCGTCTAATCTGCACTTCCCGATACGATGAACTCTGAATCACTGGATATAGCCACAGATAATACAGAACTAGTGTGACCACTCATGGTCTTACAGGTGCCTGTCTTGACGTCCCAAAGTCTCACCGTCTAATCTGCACTTCCCGATACGATGAACTCTGAATCTCTGGATATAGCCACAGCATATACATGACTAGTGTGACCACTCATGGTCTTACAGGTACCTGTCTTGACGTCCCAAAGTCTCACCGTATAGTCACAACTTCCCGATACGATGAACTCTGAATCACTGGATATAGCCACAGCATATACATGACTAGTGTGACCACTCATGGTCTTACAGGTACCTGTCTTGACGTCCCATAGTCTCACCGTATAATCTGCACTTCCCGATACGATGAACTCTGAATCACTGGATATAGCCACAGCATATACATGACTAGTGTGACCACTCATGGTCTTACAGGTACCTGTCTTGACGTCCCATAGTCTCACCGTCTAATCTGCACTTCCCGATACGATGAACTCTGAATCACTGGATATAGCCACAGATAATACAGAACTAGTGTGACCACTCATGGTCTTACAGGTACCTGTCTTGACGTCCCATAGTCTCACCGTCTAATCTGCACTTCCCGATACGATGAACTCTGAATCACTGGATATAGCCACAGCATATACATGACTAGTGTGACCACTCATGGTCTTACAGGTACCTGTCTTGACGTCCCATAGTCTCACCGTATAATCTGCACTTCCCGATACGATGAACTCTGAATCTCTGGATATAGCCACAGCATATACATGACTAGTGTGACCACTCATGGTCTTACAAGTACCTGTCTTGACGTCCCATAGTCTCACCGTATAATATGCACTTCCCGATACGATGAACTCTGAATCACTGGATATAGCCACAGATAATACAGAACTAGTGTGACCACTCATGGTCTTACAGGTACCTGTCTTGACGTCCCATAGTCTCACCGTCTAATCTGCACTTCCCGATACGATGAACTCTGAATCTCTGGATATAGCCACAGCATATACATGACTAGTGTGACCACTCATGGTCTTACAGGTACCTGTCTTGACGTCCCATAGTCTCACCGTATAATCTGCACTTCCCGATACGATGAACTCTGAATCTCTGGATATAGCCAAAGCATATACATGACTAGTGTGACCACTCATGGTCTTACAGGTGCCTGTCTTGACGTCCCATAGTCTCACCGTATAATCACAACTTCCTGATACGATGAACTCTGAATCACTGGATATAGCCACAGCATATACAGAACTAGTGTGACCACTCATGGTCTTACAGGTACCTGTCTTGACGTCCCATAGTCTCACCGTATAATCATGACTTCCTGATACGATGAACTCTGAATCTCTGGATATAGCCACAGCATATACATGACTAGTGTGACCACTCATGGTCTTACAGGTACCTGTCTTGACGTCCCAAAGTCTCACCGTATAATCACAACTTCCCGATACGATGAACTCTGAATCACTGGATATAGCCACAGCATATACATGACTAGTGTGACCACTCATGGTCTTACAGGTACCTGTCTTGACGTCCCATAGTCTCACCGTATAATCTGCACTTCCCGATACGATGAACTCTGAATCACTGGATATAGCCACAGATAATACAGAACTAGTGTGACCACTCATGGTCTTACAGGTACCTGTCTTGACGTCCCATAGTCTCACCGTATAATCTGCACTTCCCGATACGATGAACTCTGAATCACTGGATATAGCCACAGCATATACATGACTAGTGTGACCACTCATGGTCTTACAGGTACCTGTCTTGACGTCCCATAGTCTCACCGTATAATCTGCACTTCCCGATACGATGAACTCTGAATCACTGGATATAGCCACAGCATATACATGACTAGTGTGACCACTCATGGTCTTACAGGTACCTGTCTTGACGTCCCATAGTCTCACCGTATAATCTGCACTTCCCGATACGATGAACTCTGAATCACTGGATATAGCCACAGCATATACAGAACTAGTGTGACCACTCATGGTCTTACAGGTACCTGTCTTGACGTCCCATAGTCTCACCGTCTAATCTGCACTTCCCGATACGATGAACTCTGAATCACTGGATATAGCCACAGATCATACTCAACTAGTGTGACCACTCATGGTCTTACAGGGGCCTGTCTTGACGTCCCATAGTCTCACCGTATAATCTGCACTTCCCGATACGATGAACTCTGAATCACTGGATATAGCCACAGCATATACATGACTAGTGTGACCACTCATGGTCTTACAGGTACCTGTCTTGACGTCCCAAAGTCTCACCGTATAATCACAACTTCCCGATACGATGAACTCTGAATCACTGGATATAGCCACAGCATATACATGACTAGTGTGACCACTCATGGTCTTACAGGTACCTGTCTTGACGTCCCATAGTCTCACCGTATAATCTGCACTTCCCGATACGATGAACTCTGAATCACTGGATATAGCCACAGCATATACAGAACTAGTGTGACCACTCATGGTCTTACAGGTACCTGTCTTGACGTCCCATAGTCTCACCGTCTAATCTGCACTTCCCGATACGATGAACTCTGAATCACTGGATATAGCCACAGCATATACATGACTAGTGTGACCACTCATGGTCTTACAGGTACCTGTCTTGACGTCCCATAGTCTCACCGTATAATCTGCACTTCCCGATACGATGAACTCTGAATCACTGGATATAGCCACAGCATATACATGACTAGTGTGACCACTCATGGTCTTACAGGTACCTGTCTTGACGTCCCATAGTCTCACCGTATAATCTGCACTTCCCGATACGATGAACTCTGAATCTCTGGATATAGCCAAAGCATATACATGACTAGTGTGACCACTCATGGTCTTACAGGTACCTGTCTTGACGTCCCAAAGTCTCACCGTATAATCACAACTTCCTGATACGATGAACTCTGAATCACTGGATATAGCCACAGCATATACATGACTAGTGTGACCACTCATGGTCTTACAGGTACCTGTCTTGACGTCCCATAGTCTCACCGTCTAATCTGCACTTCCCGATACGATGAACTCTGAATCACTGGATATAGCCACAGATAATACAGAACTAGTGTGACCACTCATGGTCTTACAGGTACCTGTCTTGACGTCCCATAGTCTCACCGTATAATCTGCACTTCCCGATACGATGAACTCTGAATCACTGGATATAGCCACAGATCATACTCAACTAGTGTGACCACTCATGGTCTTACAGGGGCCTGTCTTGACGTCCCATAGTCTCACCGTATAATCTGCACTTCCCGATACGATGAACTCTGAATCACTGGATATAGCCACAGCATATACATGACTAGTGTGACCACTCATGGTCTTACAGGTACCTGTCTTGACGTCCCAAAGTCTCACCGTATAATCACAACTTCCCGATACGATGAACTCTGAATCACTGGATATAGCCACAGCATATACAGAACTAGTGTGACCACTCATGGTCTTACAGGTACCTGTCTTGACGTCCCATAGTCTCACCGTATAATATGCACTTCCCGATACGATGAACTCTGAATCACTGGATATAGCCACAGATCATACTCAACTAGTGTGACCACTCATGGTCTTACAGGGGCCTGTCTTGACGTCCCATAGTCTCACCGTATAATCTGCACTTCCCGATACGATGAACTCTGAATCACTGGATATAGCCACAGCATATACAGAACTAGTGTGACCACTCATGGTCTTACAGGTACCTGTCTTGACGTCCCATAGTCTCACCGTATAATCTGCACTTCCCGATACGATGAACTCTGAATCACTGGATATAGCCACAGCATATACATGACTAGTGTGACCACTCATGGTCTTACAGGTACCTGTCTTGACGTCCCATAGTCTCACCGTATAATCTGCACTTCCCGATACGATGAACTCTGAATCACTGGATATAGCCACAGCATATACATGACTAGTGTGACCACTCATGGTCTTACAGGTACCTGTCTTGACGTCCCAAAGTCTCACCGTATAATCACAACTTCCCGATACGATGAACTCTGAATCACTGGATATAGCCACAGCATATACAGAACTAGTGTGACCACTCATGGTCTTACAGGTACCTGTCTTGACGTCCCATAGTCTCACCGTATAATATGCACTTCCCGATACGATGAACTCTGAATCACTGGATATAGCCACAGCATATACATGACTAGTGTGACCACTCATGGTCTTACAGGTACCTGTCTTGACGTCCCATAGTCTCACCGTATAATCTGCACTTCCCGATACGATGAACTCTGAATCACTGGATATAGCCACAGTTCATACCTAATTAGTTTGACCACTCATGGTCTTACAGGTGCCTGTCTTGACGTCCCATAGTCTCACCGTATAATCTGCACTTCCCGATACGATGAACTCTGAATCACTGGATATAGCCACAGCATATACATGACTAGTGTGACCACTCATGGTCTTACAGGTGCCTGTCTTGACGTCCCATAGTCTCACCGTATAATCTGCACTTCCCGATACGATGAACTCTGAATCACTGGATATAGCCACAGCATATACATGACTAGTGTGACCACTCATGGTCTTACAGGTACCTGTCTTGACGTCCCAAAGTCTCACCGTATAATCACAACTTCCCGATACGATGAACTCTGAATCACTGGATATAGCCACAGCATATACATGACTAGTGTGACCACTCATGGTCTTACAGGTACCTGTCTTGACGTCCCATAGTCTCACCGTATAATCTGCACTTCCCGATACGATGAACTCTGAATCACTGGATATAGCCACAGCATATACATGACTAGTGTGACCACTCATGGTCTTACAGGTACCTGTCTTGACGTCCCATAGTCTCACCGTCTAATCTGCACTTCCCGATACGATGAACTCTGAATCACTGGATATAGCCACAGCATATACATGACTAGTGTGACCACTCATGGTCTTACAGGTGCCTGTCTTGACGTCCCATAGTCTCACCGTATAATCACAACTTCCCGATACGATGAACTCTGAATCACTGGATATAGCCACAGCATATACAGACTAGTGTGACCACTCATGGTCTTACAGGTACCTGTCTTGACGTCCCATAGTCTCACCGTATAATCTGCACTTCCCGATACGATGAACTCTGAATCACTGGATATAGCCACAGCATATACATGACTAGTGTGACCACTCATGGTCTTACAGGTACCTGTCTTGACGTCCCATAGTCTCACCGTATAATCTGCACTTCCCGATACGATGAACTCTGAATCACTGGATATAGCCACAGCATATACATGACTAGTGTGACCACTCATGGTCTTACAGGTACCTGTCTTGACGTCCCATAGTCTCACCGTCTAATCTGCACTTCCCGATACGATGAACTCTGAATCACTGGATATAGCCACAGATAATACAGAACTAGTGTGACCACTCATGGTCTTACAGGTACCTGTCTTGACGTCCCATAGTCTCACCGTCTAATCTGCACTTCCCGATACGATGAACTCTGAATCACTGGATATAGCCACAGCATATACATGACTAGTGTGACCACTCATGGTCTTACAGGGGCCTGTCTTGACGTCCCATAGTCTCACCGTATAATCTGCACTTCCCGATACGATGAACTCTGAATCACTGGATATAGCCACAGCATATACATGACTAGTGTGACCACTCATGGTCTTACAGGTACCTGTCTTGACGTCCCATAGTCTCACCGTATAATCTGCACTTCCCGATACGATGAACTCTGAATCACTGGATATAGCCACAGCATATACATGACTAGTGTGACCACTCATGGTCTTACAGGTACCTGTCTTGACGTCCCATAGTCTCACCGTCTAATCTGCACTTCCCGATACGATGAACTCTGAATCACTGGATATAGCCACAGCATATACATGACTAGTGTGACCACTCATGGTCTTACAGGTACCTGTCTTGACGTCCCATAGTCTCACCGTATAATCTGCACTTCCCGATACGATGAACTCTGAATCACTGGATATAGCCACAGTTCATACCTAATTAGTTTGACCACTCATGGTCTTACAGGTGCCTGTCTTGACGTCCCATAGTCTCACCGTATAGTCACAACTTCCCGATACGATGAACTCTGAATCACTGGATATAGCCACAGCATATACATGACTAGTGTGACCACTCATGGTCTTACAGGTGCCTGTCTTGACGTCCCATAGTCTCACCGTATAATCTGCACTTCCCGATACGATGAACTCTGAATCACTGGATATAGCCACAGCATATACATGACTAGTGTGACCACTCATGGTCTTACAGGTGCCTGTCTTGACGTCCCATAGTCTCACCGTATAGTCACAACTTCCCGATACGATGAACTCTGAATCACTGGATATAGCCACAGCATATACAGAACTAGTGTGACCACTCATGGTCTTACAGGTACCTGTCTTGACGTCCCAAAGTCTCACCGTATAATCACAACTTCCTGATACGATGAACTCTGAATCACTGGATATAGCCACAGCATATACATGACTAGTGTGACCACTCATGGTCTTACAGGTACCTGTCTTGACGTCCCATAGTCTCACCGTATAATCACAACTTCCCGATACGATGAACTCTGAATCACTGGATATAGCCACAGCATATACATGACTAGTGTGACCACTCATGGTCTTACAGGTACCTGTCTTGACGTCCCATAGTCTCACCGTATAGTCACAACTTCCCGATACGATGAACTCTGAATCACTGGATATAGCCACAGCATATACATGACTAGTGTGACCACTCATGGTCTTACAGGTACCTGTCTTGACGTCCCAAAGTCTCACCGTATAATCACAACTTCCCGATACGATGAACTCTGAATCACTGGATATAGCCACAGCATATACATGACTAGTGTGACCACTCATGGTCTTACAGGTGCCTGTCTTGACGTCCCATAGTCTCACCGTATAATATGCACTTCCCGATACGATGAACTCTGAATCACTGGATATAGCCACAGATAATACATGACTAGTGTGACCACTCATGGTCTTACAGGTGCCTGTCTTGACGTCCCATAGTCTCACCGTATAGTCACAACTTCCCGATACGATGAACTCTGAATCACTGGATATAGCCACAGCATATACATGACTAGTGTGACCACTCATGGTCTTACAGGTGCCTGTCTTGACGTCCCATAGTCTCACCGTCTAATCTGCACTTCCCGATACGATGAACTCTGAATCACTGGATATAGCCACAGCATATACATGACTAGTGTGACCACTCATGGTCTTACAGGTGCCTGTCTTGACGTCCCAAAGTCTCACCGTATAGTCACAACTTCCCGATACGATGAACTCTGAATCACTGGATATAGCCACAGCATATACAGAACTAGTGTGACCACTCATGGTCTTACAGGTACCTGTCTTGACGTCCCATAGTCTCACCGTATAATCTGCACTTCCCGATACGATGAACTCTGAATCACTGGATATAGCCACAGCATATACATGACTAGTGTGACCACTCATGGTCTTACAGGTACCTGTCTTGACGTCCCATAGTCTCACCGTATAATCTGCACTTCCCGATACGATGAACTCTGAATCACTGGATATAGCCACAGCATATACATGACTAGTGTGACCACTCATGGTCTTACAGGTACCTGTCTTGACGTCCCATAGTCTCACCGTATAATCTGCACTTCCCGATACGATGAACTCTGAATCACTGGATATAGCCACAGCATATACAGAACTAGTGTGACCACTCATGGTCTTACAGGTACCTGTCTTGACGTCCCATAGTCTCACCGTCTAATCTGCACTTCCCGATACGATGAACTCTGAATCACTGGATATAGCCACAGCATATACATGACTAGTGTGACCACTCATGGTCTTACAGGTACCTGTCTTGACGTCCCATAGTCTCACCGTATAATCTGCACTTCCCGATACGATGAACTCTGAATCACTGGATATAGCCACAGCATATACAGAACTAGTGTGACCACTCATGGTCTTACAGGTACCTGTCTTGACGTCCCATAGTCTCACCGTATAATATGCACTTCCCGATACGATGAACTCTGAATCACTGGATATAGCCACAGCATATACATGACTAGTGTGACCACTCATGGTCTTACAGGTACCTGTCTTGACGTCCCAAAGTCTCACCGTATAATCACAACTTCCTGATACGATGAACTCTGAATCACTGGATATAGCCACAGCATATACATGACTAGTGTGACCACTCATGGTCTTACAGGTACCTGTCTTGACGTCCCAAAGTCTCACCGTATAGTCACAACTTCCCGATATGATGAACTCTGAATCACTGGATATAGCCACAGTTCATACCTAATTAGTTTGACCACTCATGGTCTTACAGGTGCCTGTCTTGACGTCCCATAGTCTCACCGTCTAATCTGCACTTCCCGATACGATGAACTCTGAATCACTGGATATAGCCACAGCATATACATGACTAGTGTGACCACTCATGGTCTTACAGGTGCCTGTCTTGACGTCCCAAAGTCTCACCGTCTAATCTGCACTTCCCGATACGATGAACTCTGAATCTCTGGATATAGCCACAGCATATACATGACTAGTGTGACCACTCATGGTCTTACAGGTACCTGTCTTGACGTCCCAAAGTCTCACCGTATAGTCACAACTTCCCGATACGATGAACTCTGAATCACTGGATATAGCCACAGCATATACATGACTAGTGTGACCACTCATGGTCTTACAGGTACCTGTCTTGACGTCCCATAGTCTCACCGTATAATCTGCACTTCCCGATACGATGAACTCTGAATCACTGGATATAGCCACAGCATATACATGACTAGTGTGACCACTCATGGTCTTACAGGTGCCTGTCTTGACGTCCCATAGTCTCACCGTCTAATCTGCACTTCCCGATACGATGAACTCTGAATCACTGGATATAGCCACAGCATATACATGACTAGTGTGACCACTCATGGTCTTACAGGTGCCTGTCTTGACGTCCCATAGTCTCACCGTATAGTCACAACTTCCCGATACGATGAACTCTGAATCACTGGATATAGCCACAGCATATACAGAACTAGTGTGACCACTCATGGTCTTACAGGTACCTGTCTTGACGTCCCATAGTCTCACCGTATAATCTGCACTTCCCGATACGATGAACTCTGAATCACTGGATATAGCCACAGCATATACATGACTAGTGTGACCACTCATGGTCTTACAGGTACCTGTCTTGACGTCCCATAGTCTCACCGTATAATCTGCACTTCCCGATACGATGAACTCTGAATCACTGGATATAGCCACAGCATATACATGACTAGTGTGACCACTCATGGTCTTACAGGTACCTGTCTTGACGTCCCATAGTCTCACCGTCTAATCTGCACTTCCCGATACGATGAACTCTGAATCACTGGATATAGCCACAGATAATACAGAACTAGTGTGACCACTCATGGTCTTACAGGTACCTGTCTTGACGTCCCATAGTCTCACCGTCTAATCTGCACTTCCCGATACGATGAACTCTGAATCACTGGATATAGCCACAGCATATACATGACTAGTGTGACCACTCATGGTCTTACAGGGGCCTGTCTTGACGTCCCATAGTCTCACCGTATAATCTGCACTTCCCGATACGATGAACTCTGAATCACTGGATATAGCCACAGCATATACATGACTAGTGTGACCACTCATGGTCTTACAGGTACCTGTCTTGACGTCCCATAGTCTCACCGTATAATCTGCACTTCCCGATACGATGAACTCTGAATCACTGGATATAGCCACAGCATATACATGACTAGTGTGACCACTCATGGTCTTACAGGTACCTGTCTTGACGTCCCATAGTCTCACCGTCTAATCTGCACTTCCCGATACGATGAACTCTGAATCACTGGATATAGCCACAGCATATACATGACTAGTGTGACCACTCATGGTCTTACAGGTACCTGTCTTGACGTCC
>CAMPDV010002636.1:0-65520 GCA_946699065.1 Loxodes magnus
GTTAATTAAAGCTTTTCATAATTTTAAATAAATAAATTTAAGAATTTCAAATCTTTATAAAATTAATTAATTATAAATAACCTATATAAATTTAGATTTAGTATAAATAATAAAATTATGTTTAAATTTAAAGATATTAATTAATAAACAAAACCTTAGGTTATTATTATTTATTTCGCTCTATAAGGCAATTTATTTTATTATTTGACAATAAAATAAATTTATATCTTTTAATCAAATAAAATATCTTAAATATAAATCACTCTTTAACTAAAGTATTATACTCTAATAAAAATTTATTTCTAAGAGTGAAACCTAAAATAAAAAATAAAAATAATAATAAAACTTAAAGCAAAATATAGTAATTATATCTAAAAATTATAAAAGAAGCATAGAAAATAATAAACAATACAATTTTAATTTTAGTGTAGAGAGTGTAATCCTATTTTAGTAAAATTAATAATAAATTTATAGATATAAAATGATGAAAAATTACATGATTAATAAAAGAGAACTAAGAGAAAATTAAAGAATAACTAAATATAAAATTATATAGAAAGATAGATGAAAACATCTCATTATAAATATTTTTAATTGGTTATGATAATTATAAATAATTGAGAATAAAAGTATAAATAAGAAAGCTACTAAAAGAAATCAAAAAATAGCTTTGAATATTTACTAAGTTTGCTACTTAGATTAAAAATAAAATAATTATAAAATATCTATATTAATAAAACAATTATAGCTAAAACTTCTTAATATAAGTTACTTTTACTAATTTTAAGCTGAATCTAAGAAAGAGATATTAATAACTACATCTTTTGTATGAAATTTATTTATAGTTTCTATAATAAAAATAATGAAAAATTACAAAAATAAAGGAAAATAGTTTAAGAGTTCATTTCAAGTTTATTTTTGGCTAGTATGCTTTGATTTATGATTTCTCTATTTTTATTCTTGATCACTAATTGATAATTAATTCCTTCTTTTGCAAAATAAAATCTTTTTGAAATAGTTAAAATATTTTTAAATTGACTTATAGAGTTAAATAGGCACTAAATTATTTATAGTTATAATATAACAATCTCTATTATTAAATTTAATATATTTATTTATAAATTCTAGCTTGAAAGCTAGAATAACTTAAATTTCTTATTAATTATAATTAATTTTTATTTAATATAACAATAAATTAAAATAAAATCATCTTCTATTTATATTTATTCATTCCTCATTTTATAAGATATATAAACTTGAAATTTTCTTAACTTCTTAAATTTTATTTATATTTGATAAATTTTGGAATTTATTATTCTTTACTTCCAAATTATCAATCTATATTTATCTAAAATTTTAATTCAATTTTTTATCTAACAAGTTTCTTATCAAGATATTCGTCGTTTTTTTTTATTTATTATTTGTGCTTTATTTTCAAGGCGACTTTTTGTGAATTACTATTTAAAGAAAGTTTTTCTAAATATTTTATGATAGCAATGCAAATTAAAATTATCATTCAGATTTAGATCTTCAATTAATATCTTTTTTCTTTATCAAATTTTCTTACTATAATATTAATATGGACTTTGTTTTTAAAAATTTAGGTTTCCTTTCACTCCAAAGTCCAAAAAATAAATTTAAATAATTTTTTAAAACATTTAACAAATCAAAAATTTTAGAAAGCATTCAACGATAAAATGAAAATGTTTAAAAAAAGGAATGTTAAGAAGATATGGTCAATAAATAAAATAAACTTATTAGTTTTAAAAGAGAGATAATTAAGAAGATTATAAGAATATTTAATACCTTTTTCTTCTTATTAGATGGGAAATGCTTTAGTATCTAATTATTATTTTAAATTTAGTCTTTTAATCATATTTAAATGAGCAATATCAATCTCTTAGAAAGTACAAAAAATTAATAATAAATTATAATATTTTAAATCTATTTGATTTATTAGTCATCACAATTCAAATGATATCAGTTTTTAATAGTACAAAGTTAGTTGCTCTAAAAAATAGAAAATGGGAGAGAATAATAAATATATATTTATTTTAAAATAATTGTCAGATCATAAAAGGATATAATTAAGAAATTAATAAAAAAATGTGGAAAGATTTTCTTTAAAAAAATAGGAAAATCGACAATAACAATAAAATTTAAGTAAATCATCTACTGTCTACAAATAAATTTGCTTCACTAAGATAAATTTATTGTTTATAGTTGTAATATAGATAAAAGCGAAATAACTAACTATTAATCACTACCTTTTATTAATTTGAAAATATCAGGAAAGAGAAACAAATGAAAATTTTTAAAATTAGAGACATAAATTATCACCTATAATAACTTATCTAAGCTAAGTTAGATAATAAAATTTGTTTAATATATTTAAATTAATTACATAGCAAATCATCCAATTAGCTGGATTCAATCACAGCTACTCGGTCATAATCTATAAATACTTATTATATTTTAGCCATATAATCATTTATCATAAAATAAAGTAATAAACTCTTTCCATGCACACTTTAAATAAATTCTGAATTAAAAAATGCAATACACTCTTCTATTTTTAATGAGTTTAAGTAATCATTAAGAAGAAAAAATAAAATACGAGAGTTGTTCGCAAATAAACAAAATTCAGATAATAATGAACTTCCTTAATTTATTCATTAATTCTTTTTTATATTATTGAAAATAGTCCATTACTTCCTGATTTATTTACATCTATCTTTTCTATCTAAAATTAATTCCTTTAATATAATTACCTCTAAAATTATTCTATTCAAATCTAAATCAGGCACTTTTTAAGGGTTCTCAAGATGCAACTCTTCTAAACATTATTTTAATAACTACTTAAATTTTATAAAAACAATTGACAAATAAGTGTATAAATAATAGCAGTTAGATTTATAAGTGACTTAAATATATGATCTTAAGGTTTAGATTTTAATATAGATAATACATCTTTATAATAAAAAGATTAAATATTAGCTATTAAATTTAATGAGATAAGCTTTCTATCTTGTCATTCATTTTAAGTTGAAATCAAAATTATAGTTATAACTTAAATTTTCATTAACTACTTTTATAATTATAAACTTAATACTTATATTAGCTTAGAAAAATGAATTAGTTTAAAAACTTTATTTCAACTATTATCATATTAACTAAAGTAGTTATTAAAAGGAAAATAAAATAAATAGTTAAAATAAGCAACTAAATTAAAAACAGGGTAATAATCGGAGATTTCTTCATTTAAGTTTATTTTAGAAATTTTAATTTACTTTAAGGCATGTATTTTAAACATTATACTAAACTTAATTATATATACACAATAAAGGCTATCTAAAATGAATTTTTTATAAGTATTTTATAATTTATTTTATTTTAAATCTGGACTTCTTTCATTTATCTTGTGAAAAGATAAAAATTAATTTTAACATAGTAAGAAAATTTTAATTTTGGGTTAAATAAAATAAAGCCAACAATGTTTTTTAAACTTTTATTTAGGATTTATTTTCAAGATTCAATTTGAACTAGGATAAACTTCAATTTCTTAATTAAATCTAATGGAATAACTAAAATTTAGTTTATTTTAAATTCTCTTCTTTCTGAGCTGAATCTTAATTTATGAATTTACTTTTAAATATATTTATAATTTGATTTGTATTTTTAGATTTAATGTTTGCTTCTTTGAGAATTATAAGCTTAAAACTTTTTATGATATAAATAAAAAAAATTTTTTTTATAGAAAATATTAAGAAAAGTGAAGATAATAATTAGCAAGATGCTATTAGATTAGATAAATAATCTACTATGGTTTGAAGAATAATAAACTAAAGCTATTTACGAATTTTATTTTTAAGTCAATTTGCTCATTATTTATATCTTTATAGCTTATATTAAATTATTAAGATTTAATTAAATTTGAAATATATTTAGTGAAATTTTAGATTTTAGGGATTTATTTTAAATTAAATTCCAATTATTTAATCTATTATTATATAATAGAAGCTTTTAAACTTAAATTAATCTTAATAAGAAATATTGCTTTTTTTGTGAAAATAAAATAATAATAATTTAAATCTAAATGTTTATTAATAGTTATTTTTATAGTGTTAACTATAAAAGCTTATAGCAACTAATCTTTAATAGTCTGTTAATTATAAATAGACTCTATTATTTGGGTTTATCAAAAATAATAAAATTAAGTTAAATTTAAAGATATTAATTAATAAGCAAAGCCTTAGGCTATTATTATTAATGTTCGCTATCTAAGACACTTTATTTATATTTATTTGACAAAAAAATTAATTCAGGCCTTTTAATCAAATAAAATATCTTAAATATAGATCACTCTATAACTAAAGCATAATACTCTAATAAAAAGCTATTTCTAAGAGTGAAACCTAAAATTAAAAATAAAAATAAAATTTAAAGCTAAAGAAGGGTAATTATATCTAAAAAATTATAAAATAAGCATAGAAAGTAAGAAACCATATAGCTTTAATTTCAGAACAGAGATTGTAATCCTTTTTTATGGAAATTAATAAGATATTTTATAAAAATAAAATGATGAAAAATTACATAATTAACAAAAGAGAACTAAGAGAAAATTAATGGATAACTAAATATATAATTATATAGAAAAACAGTTGAAAACATCAAATTTATAAGTATCTTTATTGTTTATGATAATTATAAATAATTTTTATTAAAAGTATAAATAAAGAAAGCTACTAAAAGAAATCTAAAAATAGCTTTGAATATTTACTAAGTTTGCTACTTAGATTAAAATCAAAGAATTATAAAATCTCTTTATTAATAAAACAATTTATAACAGAAAATTCTTAATATAAAGTTATTTTCAACAATTTTAAAATGAGTCTAAGAAAGAGATATTAATAACTACATCTTTATATGAAATTTATTTTATAATTTATATTATAAAAAATAATTAAAAATTATAAAATTCAAGGAAAATAGTTTAAGAGTTCATTTCATGTTTTTTTTGGCTAATATGATCGGATTTACGACTTCTTGATTTTTTATTCTTGATCTGTCTTTTCTTATGTTTAGGCACTTTTTATTCTTCTATAATTTCGTTAATCTAATAAAGAATATCCAAATCTTCTCGTTGACTTTATATAACTGTTGTGTTATGCATGTTCACTTTTTGCTTTGAGTCATCTTTATTGAATAAATCTTATTGGTGTAACTACTCATTCTTCTATTGCTACTAAATTTTCTCTTATCTCGCTTTTTTCCAAGATTTATATAAATCTATAAAAGAAAATATAAGTGATATTACTAAAGCTATTAATGTGAAAAGACAACATGTTATTGTAATAACTACTCCTAATGTTTACGCATCTGTATTTCAATCTTAAGTATAAGTGCTATAACTGTTAGCTTCGAAATAGAAGTTAAAGAAATAAATAAAAATGAGTACCATTTCTCCACTTATCTCAACAGCATACTACAAAATATTTTCAAAAGGTTTGAAATAAACTATATAAAAGAACCAAACTAAACAATGAATAAGGTATAATATGATTTAAGCTACTTATATCTCTACTAATATAATAGCTGCAAAAGAAACAAAAAGTCTCCTTACTAGAAAGAAAGTTTAGTAAAGTGTTTGCATCTTGTTATCCTATTTCTTTTAGTCAAAGTAAACTATATACTTTTCTTTAATCTATGCTATTTATTTCTCTGTCTTCTCCTCTTTAGTTTCCTAAAATTTATTTTTTAAACTGTAATATTTATTAAGGACTTGAAAGCTATGAAAAATGCATGCTATTTAAATAACCTAAATATAAAAACTTACTAGTACTAGGATAGCAAGGAAGGAGTTTAAGCCAGAATAAAAATCGGAAACAGTAAAGTGATAAAGTTGTAACATAACAGCATTATTAATCTGAAGAGCCTTAATACTATAAATCACTGAGACGTAGTTTCTGTTAGTAAATTTAGTTCTTATTTTCTCTATTTTAGTCTTGCAACACTTGAGTCCAATAATCTTGAGTAATAAATCAATAAAAAGTAAAATGAATAGTAGGAAAAGAGCTTCAAATAAATTGGATAATAGAGTGTAGCTTTAGTAATTAAGTTAAATATAAATTTATTTATCTATTTTCAATTAGTTGGAATTTAGATTTAAATCAATAAAATTATTATTACTTAGTCCATTTTGTTTCTAATCATTATCAATATTAGTATAATAGTAAGCGTTAAGAACTTCAGGTCGTTATACATCAACATATGCATTCATAAAAATGAGTTGAGTTATAAAAATAGCTTATAAAAATTTAGGAGTACTTGCTGAATACTTAGAGTTACTAAAAAGGCTAGTTAATAAAGAACTTAAACTTACTAAAGCACTAGTGTAAACAAGAGCAGTAGATATATCAGAAGAATTTTGTATAAAATCTTTTTCCGAGTTTGAAATTTAGAAGTCATCAAGACTCTTTTTCATATCCTTAAATTAATCTTATTTCTATTCCTCTTCTTAATTTTAAGAGTCAGTATTATTTTCATTGTTACCAGATTTCGAATTATTCTCTTATTTTTTCTCAATGCATTCATTATTTGATAATGTAAAATTTATCTAGCACTAAGAACATTCTATCTTCTATGAAAGATTTCATGAACAAAATTAGCAGTGAGGAATTATTTCGCAAGATTAACAAGTTTTATTGATATTTATGTAGTCTTATTAGCATTTGCTAACACAAGAAGTTTCTTGAAAAAGAAAATAAGGATTGTAGCACTCTAAACATGCTCCTCTTTCAATATCGCAGAATTTACAGTTTTCGATCTTTTGTGAACACTTTTGACAAATGGAGTTCTGAATATAGTAAGTTTGATTAGGACAACTTTCAATGCACATAGCATCAAACAAAACATAAGGGTCCTAGCATTTAATACACTCAGTACCATTTATATTGCACATTTCGCAATTGCTTATACTCTAATTACATAGTTAGCAGCTTTTACTCTCTTCATAATAAAGATTGCTTGGACAATTTTGAACACATTTATTGTCAAATAAAAGCCAAGGTTCCAAGCATTTTATGCAGATATCTCCGTTTGAATTGCATTCTTAGCAATTTTCTATTTTATTTTCGCATTTTAGGCAAGTAGAATTTTCAATAAAAAACGTTTCGTTAGGACAGTTCTAGATACACTAGTTTTCGAATAAGATAAAAGATTCTTTGCATTGTAAGCACATTGATCCGTTTAAATTGCATCTTTAACAATTCTTTATTGAGGAATTACAGCTTAAGCAAATAAAATCCTTAACATAAAAACTATCGTCAGGGCAATTTTAAACGCATTAATTCTAGAATAAGAATCATGGAAACTAACACTTTGTACACAAAGTTCCAGTTATATCACACGTTTCACAATTCTAGATTCTAGATTCGCATTTTAAGCAAGTTAAGCTATCTTAAAAATATGTTTTGCTTATGCATTTCTCTACACACTAACTATTTTATAATAATCAAGGATTTTAACACTTAGAGCATATAGTTCCTTGTTAATTGCACTCTTCACAATTTAAAATGATTTCATTACAAAACTCGCATTATTTATTATTGTCTTAGTCTTATTATGTTATAGGACATGTACTATTACATACTTATTCTACTGATAACTTTAAGTTGCATATGCATGTATCTGCTGAAAAATCTCATGGGGAATAGCATTGGATGCAATTATTAGAATTAATTCCATAACATTTGAAGCATTAGGAGTTACAAGTAATAGAACTTTATTATAGAAAGCCCTAATCAGACTAGTCTAAAATTAATTTAAAGGCATTAATATCAAATAATTAATTCTTATAATATCTTAATGAATAAGTAGTCCCAGTAAAACTCCAAGATTTAGATATACTTCCTTAATTTATTACAAAACTTGAAGTAAAAAGCAATAGTTACCCAAAGGATTCTGATAGAGTCTAAAACTAGTTATTTATCTTTGAATGAGTTGTAACAGCAAAAATGCTTCCTTGAGTATTAATTGCACATCCAAAAAATACTCAGATATCACTAACAAAGGAGATGGTTAATTACTTTATATCTTAAATTGTAATGCTTTAAGATATTTTGAAAGAAGTTTGCTAATTTGTTTAATCTTAAGTCAAACCGAATTCAAAATACTAATCATTAATATTAATATAAAATTAAAGGAAAATACCTCGAATCATTACTTGGCTACTAGAGTTAAATTTTAACCAGGCTGATACGCTAAATTGAAGTCCCTGCGGATCTTAGCCATACTCAGAAAAAGTTTTAGAAGGCAATGAGTTAGTATCTCTTTAAGTTGGAACATTTGGATCAAGTATATCAAAAAATGTAAATTAAGCTGAGATTCTAGAGATAAGGAAATAAAAGATAATTAAAGAGATTGACATTTTATTTATAAATTCATTTCGCTTATATCAATAATAAACATAGATATAAGCTATTTAATAAATTTAACTAACTTAAATTTACATAATCAATTTATCAAATATGGGAAGAAAATAAATCTAAAATGACTTTAATTTTAATTTTAATCTACAATAGCAATCTTTCTCTTATTTCAAGATACTATAAAAATTCTTAATATGATAAATAATACTTGAAATAATCAAGATAATTGGATAGAAGTATAGTGCTGCATTTAAGCAGCACTTAAATTTATTTAGTTATACTTTGAATTTAAATATATATATTCTGCTTTAAAGTGATTTAGAAGTTTAATACCTCGAAAGCTTTTAAAATAAAAAATAGGGACAATGTGTTTATAATTATAACTAGTGTAGATAAATATTAAAAATAAATGATAATTCAGAGAAATAAAGTTTAAGTTATGCTTATTAATGAGAAGCCATTTATAAGATTTGTAGAAGGCAAGATATTGTAATAATAGAGTATTTACTTTATCAACTTTAATTATTTTTAAGATTTTTGTTCTTATCTTTATTGAGATTTTCTAGAATTTCTCAAATTTTCTTCCGAAATATAGATGATTACATACTTCACAAATTCTATGCCTTTTTCTCTCTTTTTAATTAAGGTATTATTAGTTAAAAATAGATGCTTTTGATATTATTTTGGTTTGAAGTTTAAGTTTTATAATTATTTATCTTAAAGATTTATTTTAAGAATTATATTTCTTCAACACTATTTGATCCAACAATTTTTATTTGTTCTTTTATTTGTAGAGATTTATAAGTATCTTAGCAAACTAAAATAGAGAATAATAACTTTTTAGTTTTAATTATTGTTTTATTATTTTATAGCTTCTTTCTGTCATTTACTTTGTTATGCTTAAATTTAATCTAATTCTGCTTTGTGAAAATTTATTTTCTCCTTATTGCTACAATGTAAACATCTAATTTATCTCTTAGATCAATAAGGTTTATTAAGAAAATGCATTAGTAGACTTTAATTTGACAGTTCGTAAAATTTATTATTAAAGAATGATGCAAAATAAACATTTTAATAGTTAATTTATTTTTTAAAGGTTGCTTTAAGAGTTATCTTAATAAATAGATAATTATTTGAAGGTATTTTACTAAGAACAAGTTTATAATAAGATAGTAATAAGAAAACTTTGAAATCCTTTAATCTTTAAATTAGCCAAAAACTTTCTTTCAACTTACTTTTTATATCTCTATCCTTTTTTATTTAATTTAAACTGATATTGAGAAAGCCTCAAGTAGATATTCAAAAAAAGAAAACACGATAAATAGCATGAATAAGATACATGAATGACTTAGTGGATTATAAGTTTTGTGATTAAAATTATTAGATAAACAAGATTTTTATTTTTAATTCTTCTAGTTAAAGTATAATTCTCTTAATACAATATTAAAGTTAGAAAATAAAATCTAAAGTCTAGAAATGTAGAAACTAAGTAATTAAGTAGCAAAATGTATGATTTACATCACTTGTTATAATAAAGCTATAATCTTATTTTCTGGCTGAGATTTAGTTAATTAAGAGGAAAGAAAATTGAAAATATTTATAAAGTTATAATTATTTTTAAATAGATAATGAATTTATACCTTACAAGTATTATATTATAATTTAAGCTTATTACACCTATAAAGATAGATATACTTATAATTATTAAAATTATAAATGTAAATCATATAGTACTTTATTTTATATTTAGTATATGGTTAAATTTTAAATATTCTGTATTTTAATTTAAAACTAACTATCTGTCTCTTAAGATTATCAAAAAATTGTAAGCTAAAGGTAAAATATCTTAAATAATAAGGACAAAATAATAATCTATTTTCAATTAAATCTAATGGGTTAAGCTATTTTTCTAAAATATATTCTGAATTATTATTTTATTGGTCTAGAAATATAATCTTATTCGTAGATCTCTCAGAGAATACTGCTGTGAAGTTTTAATGATTTATATAGATTGAATCTTAAATTTCTATCAGTCTAACAAATAAAATTCCATATATGCAATAACAAAATCTATGAATCTTGTAAATCCTAAAATAAAAATAACTAACCATTTTAGAAAAAAGAAACAAAATAATTTCATATAAAGTCCTTTAACTTTTATTTTCAAGGAGTTTTATAGGTAAAATGTTTATTCATAATATTAATCTAATCAGCTGTAAATAAAGTTTATAATTCTAGAATAAATATATACTTGCTAAAGGTTTTTATGAGATAGATATAAAATTAATAATTTTATACATTTATTTATTTAAATTTTTAGATGCCTGAATGTTTGAAATTTCTTTTAAAATATCTTTAATTTCTTAAATAAAAAAAGATTAAATCTATATGATCGAAGGAGAGATTATAATTTATCTATTTGTAATAAATTTCGTTATATACTACCAATGTAGGTTAAATAATTAAAGCCTAATAAACATATAACTAATATATCCCATAATTTAGAATTAAAGCATAAAGTTAAAAATGTATAATAGATAAAGCTAAAGGTTATATTTACTATTTAGAGCTATTAAATAAATTAAAATGGCTTAAGAGAAATCTTTTATTTACTTTTTAACTAAAATCTATTTATAATTATAAAGGTAAATATACCATTGTAAACCTTTAAGACTTATATCCTTATAAAAAAAATGATATATGCATATTAAAATAACTAAAACCTTTTTCATGCTTTATTTTTACTTATTTAGAGATATCTTAATATAATTTTAGTTTGGATTATCTGAAGCTTAATAGAAAAATGTATAAATGCAAGTGAAATTGATTGATACTAAAAATAAATAGAACTAATGCATATGAAAAAAATTACTTAGATTACTAAGATAAAATATATAAAACTATTAAGCAAGTCTAAATAAGAAGTTTCTAAAAGACTAAGATTTATTATTTAATTTAGCTTTTCTTATTTAAGCTATTAGGTTTATTAATAAAGTTGAGTATCAATTAAATTAACTAAATTAGGGTATTAGAGCAATATTAGTTTATTATTTTAGAAGTTTAATTAATTAATTATTATATATAGTTGAAAAGCAAGCTGAGAGGATTCCTCATGTTTTTATTAGGAAAATTAGCAAATAATTATTTTCAAATTAATTGATGCAGCATATTCTCAAATGCCTTGTAATTATGGAGATATATTAAATAATCAAATTTCCTTTTTATTTTTTGAAAGTAGATAAATCAAAGAATAAATTTCTATATATAAGAAATTAATTAAGTTTAAATTTTGTATTTATACTTAGTAACTTTGGTGATATTTATACAACTTTTAAATTATATCTTTAATGTTTTATTTCAATCCTTTATAAAAAGAAGCTTTGTAAAATAGATTTATTTTGTTTTATTTTTTTCAAAATATAAACTATATTGCTTAAACTTTAATTATGCTTTTATTGTTTATTTTTATTTATTTTAACATTGTTAATTATTATTTTAATATGAACTATAAACAGTATAATGTCTATTTTGTTATAGATCTTCAACTGAATCAGATTTTTTTCTATTATGGATTTTTCTTTTATTAGCGACTTTAATTTTCTCTTTATCAGTTTTTCTTTTTTCTATTCCATCTTTTACTTTTATTTTCTTACATTACTCTTTAAGTCCTATCTTAGGTTATTTTTTAATTTCTTTCTTTTGTTTTAAAATAATTGGCATACTATCTTTTCCTAGCTTATTACTACGATGGTTTTTCTTTTTTTAACTTCATAGAAAATGTTTATCTAAATTTTAACTTGCTAAAATAAAAATCAATTATAGTTTCATAAAAAATTAGTGAAATATTAAGTTATGTATGCTATTGCTAGAGTTGTATCTAATTCATCGTTATTTCAATCCATCCAACCATTTTTATTATATATTTTTTTATTCATCTAGAGCATATTTTCTATTATAAGCAAAAGACAGACAGATCGATATAACTTAAATAAAGCAACTAGAGAAGTAAATAGCAAATTATCTTAATCAGACTGCTTTACCTTCTCAGATATATTCTAAATTTCAATTATTTTCTAACTATGTGGAGTAACAGTTAGTCATACATATAAAAATTGTATACATTCTCACTATACCTTAAAAAAAATTTCCTCTTAGGATAAGGTTTGTAAATAAGTAGAAATAAAATCAATAGTACTCATAGTTAATTTATTATAGCTATTTGTGCCTCAGGATATTCAAATAAAACCATGAAGATGCATGTTAAGATAAAACGTCATATCAAGAAAAGAGTATAAATAAATTAACTTGGTTCACCATTAATAGATAAAAGTTAATAATTTTTCTCTTCTCCATTTAGTAAAATCAAAAATTTTATTCCCTTCTTATTTTTATTCTTACGTCTTGTAATTCTCTCCGAAGGCTGGAATGAGTGGGTAATAGAGGAATTCTAAATCTTGTAGTAAATAAAACAGCTGATTTAAGTCCTTTTAAGTTAAAAAAAGAAAGAGCTGAAGTCATTTCGACCACCAAAAGTCATTCCGTTCCAGGTCCCTTGATTCAGCCAAAGCAGTGGAAGATATAGTAATAATGGGTACTTAATTTCCCAAACATCTGATTAAACTATCCTTTTTTTCATCCCTTTATTAACGGCCTAAGTTTCAGTGAAGTTTCCTAAGTTAAGAAGCTCAAATTTGGGAATCTGCATTAATAATTAATATATAATAAATATCTAGTTTTCTCGCTTAAAAGGGAAGAAGATATTGTATTTCTTTCTTATACCAAAAGTCTTTCAGTGTTCCTTGTCTGTTCTTATTCTTAATTTTTCAGCTTTTAAATCCAGAATCTCTTCTAAACATTATAAATATTATTGGTATTTAATTTACCGTAAAAATAATGGCTTCAAATAGATAAAAAGCAAAAAATTAAAAGTAACCAATTAGTTCTTTGGCAATCACAGTAATCCAACTCCAGAATGAAGACACTTGGATAAAAACAGAAAAGACACTAAACCCTTCATAGTCTAATTTAAGGTACAATTGGAAAAACGGATCTCAAGATATAATAAATCGAAAAAAGTAATAACCTTGAATAAATTCTAATAAATTTCATGCTAAAAGTTATGAAATAGCATGACTAAATTATATCGCTCCCCAGAAGGAAAAATTTACAAGAAAAAGATATGCGGTGGAGATTAATTATTATTAGATATACCATATTCTCAAAAAAGAAGAATAATATAAATGTTTGGATTTAATTGAGATTGGAGCAAGATTCCTATGATAAAGAACGGTTAAATTATCTCAAGCCTTTTGTATAAGAAGAAAATAATTATAGTGAAGAACGGAACGATCCCATGAACTTTTAAAACAATTTGCATTAACCATAATTAACCTAATAAAGGAAGACATCACATTAATAAATTATTGTTATGTATAAAATATGGATTTCAGACGCAGTCAGGATAACTAGCAGGTAATCTTGTGTAGTGTATACTGCATTGTGAGTAATCTTGCCCTAGATGCCGCCATAGGAAAGGGTGGAAAAGCTCGGAAGAGACAAACCTAGTTTATTAGAGGGTCCTCGCTAGCAGTATGAACGTTTACTGACGAGTCTTCTAATGACTTAATTAATAATTCTTATTTGGATCTTATTCAAGAAGGCTGGAGTGTTTGGTTCAAGATCCAAGAATAATTTTTAATAAGATGAAGCCCCATTCCCCATTTGAAGTAGCTGATATGACTCATTGAACAGCTAGAATGACAACAAGAAGTATGAGAGCTTTCTTCTTTAATATAAATATTGAAAGAGTTGCGCGTTCTATAATAATATTTATTTATAAAATATAAATAAATGCTAATCATCATCAAAGTATTTTATTCTTTTTTATATTTCTCAATAAATTTCTGATTTTCAATTAAGGGAATTCAATACTTTCTTTTCTAATTTTATAAAAAAGAATAAAAAATTTCAATGCCATAATATACTATAAAAGCATTCAAATAAGATCTATATAGCATGATTCGTTAAAGATTTACATATTTGTTTAGAATGCTTTTCTAGCTTTAAATCTCATACTTGTATTTATTCTTTCCATTATGGCAGAAATTCCATTTTGCTACTTTCAAGTACTTATTAACCTCCATATTCTACTTTGAAGATGCAAAAAGTTTTGTAAGTGGTTTGTGAAACGCCATGATTTCACGTTTTTATAACTTAGCAGTTAATAATTTTTTTTTCTTTGCCGCTAGATATTTTTAGGTTATTTATTTAAAGGAATTTTAGTTTTCTTTTTTTAATGCAAAAGTACTCATAAATACGTGACTTATTATTTTTATATGATTAGTGAAATTCCAATCTTAAAATTAAGTTATAGCTCGTTATTTTTATATTTCCTCAAAAATTAATTAGCTTCAAACATAGAAATATATATGTTCAGTCGAAAAATGTTTTAGTTTTTTTTAATAATTATTGTGTTTTTTTCTTGATTTTGATATTAAAATTGTTTTCCATCTCATATTATACAAGCGAAGCTTTTATCTAAATTCATACATTTAAATCCTATTTAGCTACTTTTATTTTCTAAATAACGAATTACAATATCGTAATACAATAGACCTAATACTGATTCATGTGAACTTTCTGTGAAACTCCATCGTTATATTAAAGACTTTTAATATGTTTCCATATAAGAAATGATAAATCTAAATTTTAGTAAAATGATTCGAATGCAATTATGATTCCATTTCTTTTAAGTTATTGTTATAGTATTCTTATTTCTATGGAATAAAACATTTTCTCTACATTAATAAAAGTAGCTATTTATTTATCTAAATTAAAAGAATAATCTAAATATACTTAATAATTAGAAATTTTTGGTTATACCTATATTATTTTTTTATTCAACTGTCTTTTTAAAAATTGTACTTAATTACTAAAATCTCATAAACCTTTAAAAATACATCTATTTAATGTTTATCTCTACATTATTATAAAAGAATATTATAGGAAGAGCTATAATAATTATTTAAAGCTAATTTAATTTAATTTAACTTTTATTTATATTCAATTTAACAAAAGATAAACTAATAGAAGGGAACTAAATATAAATAATCAGTCATTACTAAAATATAAAAGTTAAATTAAATAATTATAGAAACCTTTTTCAACTATACTTTACTAGTAAAATTAAGTTAATAAACATTTTTATATCTCCTAAAGAAATAAAATTAAAATTATGATAATTGTTATAGATAGGTATATAAAGTAAAAGAATAGGTTAGGCTAATTTTTTCGAAAATATACAAAGATGATATAATTTATGAGCATAAATAAAGATATAAAGTATTAAAATAAATTATTTCATTAAGTTTATAAAAATTATCTAAAGCTATTTAATTAAAAAGTAAAATCAATATATAGATGTTCATTTAAGTATGATGTTAAAATGTTGAAATTTTTTAAAGTTTATGTAGTAAACTATGATGGAATAGAAAATATTTGTTTCTTGCTTAAAAATAAAGATTCATTAGTTTTCTATAAAAGTAATAAGATTATCTATGTATTAAAATTCTTAGCTTTGTAATAATAGAAATAATAAAATTAATTATTAAATAAAGCCATAAAGCTTTTATGAACATAAGGCTATATCAATTATTTTTCTACAGTTCTTAATTCAATTGTAGTAAAAAATTAAATTATTTTTATTTTTATGAACACTTTTTTAAATATCTTCACCGCTACAGATCATAAATCGACTTATATGATTATAGATTATAAGCTCTTTAGATTTCTATTATTTATAGCTTAGTTATCTAATTTATCTTTTTATTTTAATTTTTAAAAGTTGAATAATTTATCTAGTTTGCTATTAATTTAATGCTTCTGACTTTCTATTTATCATTACATTTATCGTTTTATTTAAGGGAAAGCATCTTTAAATAATAGTATAATTTTATAAAATTTTCAGGCTTTGTTATCTATAATCCTTAATTTATATTAGAATTTTATTAATAGTCTTCAGGCTTTAATTAGTTGATGTGCTTAAGCTTTAAAGATTATTATTTCAAATTCTTTGTAATTTTAATTGCTTTTGACAATTTCCTTTTCTCTTACCTTGATATTTTGCATCATTTATTAAATGTAAATTTTTATTTTATATTTTATCTTTTATTAGCTAGTTTCTATTATTTATATACAAGTTTGATATAAGATTTAGAGATTGTTAAACCATCATGATATGGACTCTTCAATAGACTGATGAACTATCAAGATATTCCACTATCCAATATTATAGTATTTAATTTGATAAATATAAGAGTAAATGCTTTATATACTTGCTATATGATTAATATTTCTTAGCTAGTAGATCTGTCTACAGAATCTAATTTAAAGCTTTTATTTTTATCACAAATTATGAAAAATTAAAAGCAGCACGTCAGAATAATTAATTAGACATATTATCATTATTTTCTTTGTTGCCTAATGGAAAAGTAGTAGCAAAATTGAGAAATAATACTCCAATTAAATCTAATTATTATCAAGAAAATACCTAATAAGAGATAAACTAGATGTTTACTGTGTAGCAAATAAAGAGAAAAATTAATTTTTACAAAGTAGAATTAGTTTAAGTTTAAGCTTGACCAAATAAATGATAATAGGAAAGCTATAAAATTATAAAAAATAATAAAGGTTAAAAAGAGTTTATTCTCTATTTTAGCTTACTAAAATATTTAGAAATCTCTACAAATAAAAGAGAAAAAAATTATTATGAATATACAAGTGTTGAGGAAATATAATTCTGAAAATAAATCTTTAAGATAAATAATTGCTCGACTTTAACTTTAAACCAAAATAATATCAAAAACAGCTATTTTTAACTAATAGTACATAATTAAAAATAGCAAAATGATTTAGAATTTGTGTAGCATATTAGCATCTATATTTCGGAAGAAAGTTTGAAAAGTTCTAAAATTAAATTATGTGTTTATAGGAAATCTCAGTGAAGTTAAGAACCAAAAATATTTAAAATAATTAAAGTTGATAAAACAAACAAACAAATTATTATTAAAAGATCTTGCCTACAACAAATTTTAAAAGTGGCTTCTTTTCTCATTATTTAACATAACTTAAAATTATTTCTCTGAATTATCATTAATTTAAAATTTATCTAAACTTAATGAATTGTAAACACATCATCCCTATTTTATTTTTTAAAAGATTTCGAGGTATTAAACTTCTAACTCACTTTAAATTTGAAATAAAAGGATATAAATAGTTAAATTTAAAGTATAACAAAATAAATTTAAGAACTGCTTAAAATGCAAGCACTATATTTCTATCCAATTATCTTGATTACTTCAAGTATTATTTTTCATATTAAGAGTTGTTATAATATCTTGAGAAAGCTTGCTATTGTAGATTAAAGTTAAAATTAAAGTCATTTGAGATTTATTTCCTACCCATATTTGATATATTGATGATGTAAAATTAAGTTAGTTTAATTTATTAAAGAGCTTATATCTATGTTTATTATTGATATAAGCGTAATTATCTATAAATAAAATGTCAATCTCTTTAATTATTTTTTATTTCCTTATCTCTTAAGTTTCACCTTAGTTAGCATTTTTTGATATACTTGATCCAAATGTTCCAACTTAAAGAGATACTAACTCATTGCCTTCTAAAACTTTTTCTTAATACGGCTAAGATCCGCAGGGACTTTAATTTAGCTTTACAGCCTGGTTAAAATTTAACTCTAGTAAATAAGTGGCTTCTTGGGGTAATTTCATTCAATTTTATGATGGTGTTAAGAATTATACTGAATTCGGTTTGCTATAAAACTAAACAAATTAGAAAACTGCTTTCAAAATAAATCAATATATTAGAAATGTTACTTCTTTCTAGTTAGATATGATGTTTGTTAGTGATATTTGACTATTCTTTGGATGTGCAATTAATACTCAAGGAAGCTTTTTAGCTGTTGCAACTCATTCAAAGATAAATAACTAGTTTTAAACTCTAACAGAATCTTTAGGATAACTATTGCCTTTTAATTCAAGTTTTGTAATAAATTAAGGAAGTTAATCTTAATCTTGGAGTTTTACTGGGACTACTTATTCATTAAGATATTATAAGAATTAATATTTAGGCATTGTCGACTTTAATTTAATTTTATAGTAGTTTGATTAGGGCTTTCTATAGACAAGTTCTATTACTTGTAACTCTTAATGCTCCAAATGCTTTGGACCTAATTCTAATAATTGTATCCAATGTTACTCCACAGGTGATTTTTCAGTGGATTCATGTGTGTGCAACTTAAAGTTATCTGTAGAATAAGAATGTAATAGTACATGTCCTATAACATAATAAGACTAAGACAATAATAAATAATGCGAGTTTTGTAATAAAACCATTTTAAATTGCGAAGAGTGTAATTAACAAGGAACTATATGCTCTAAGTGCTAAAATCCTTGATTATTATACAATAGTTAGTGTGTAGAGAAATGCCCAAACGAAACATATTTTTAAAATAACTAAACTTGCTTCAAATGCGAATATAGAATCTAGAATTGCGAAACGTGTGAAATAACTGGGACTTTATGTACAAAGTGCTAATATCCATTACTTTTATTCTAGAATTAATGCGTTTAAAGTTGCCCTAACGATAGCTTTTATGTTGAGAATTTTATTTGCTTAAGCTGTAATTCGTCAATATAAAAATGTTAAAGATGCAATTTAAATGGATCATAGTGTTTTTAATGCAAAAATCCTTTTCTTTTATTCGAAAACTAGTGCATCTAGAACTGTCCTAACGAAACGTTTTTTATTGAAAATTCTACTTGCCTAAAATGCGAAAATAAGTTAGAAAATTGCTAAGAATGCAATTCAAACGGAGATAATTGCACAAAATGCTTGGAACCTTGGCTTCTATTTGACAATAAATGTGTTTAGAATTGTCCAAGCAATCTTTATTATGAAGAGAGTTAAAGTTGCTAACTATGTAATTAAAGTATAAGTAATTGTGAAATGTGCAATATAAATGGTACTGAGTGTATTAAATGTTAGGACCCTTATGTTTTGTTTGATAATATGTGCATTGAAAGTTGTCCTAATCAAACATACTATATTCAGAACTCCATTTGTCAAAAGTGTTCCTAAAAGATAAAAAATTGTAAATTTTGCGATATCGAAAGAGGAGCATGTTTAGAGTGCTACGATCCTTATTTTCTTTTTCAAGAAACTTCTTGTGTTAGCAAATGCTAATAAGACTAGATAAATATCAATAAAACTTGTTAATCTTGCGAAATAATAATTCCTCACTGCTAGTTTTGTTCCTGAAATCTTTCATAGTCGATAGAATGCTCTTAGTGCTAGATAAATTTTACACTTTCAAATAATGAATGCATTGAGAAAAATTAAGAGAACAATTTGAAACCTAATAAGAATGAAAATCTTACTAACTCTGAAGAAAGGATTGCAGAATGAACAGCAAACTTTGTAAAGTATAGCTAATTCGTAGCATTTGCGTAAGAAAATGTAGTAATTGCAAGTACTTTTGTAGAAAATAATTACTTTCAAGCCTTTTGATATGTTGCCTTCATTACTCAAATGATTATGCTTAATGCATATATAAATGTCCCTCGTCCAGAAAATTTGAATAATTATTACTTTCAAAATTTCAACTTGAAAATACCCTTTGGACTAAATACAGACTTTTTGGATATTAAATGATCAAGTTTACTAGTAGAACATCAGATCTGAAGAAGACTCAACTATAAAAGTTTCGCTTTTATAGCTAATGCGATGAATACTTTTATCATGCTTACTTTCTCCATTTTCTTGAAAATTTTATTCTAATTACTAAGTTCCTGCTTCAAAAACGTTACCGTTTTTAATAAGCTTCATAATGCATATCACTATGATACTGTAATAAACTTCTACTTTGGATAGAGCATTTGCTTGAGTTTCACTATTTTTATTCAGATTTATTATTTAGACTTCAGCTCTATATATGAAACTTTTAATATAATGCTCGCCTTCGCTTTTATGGTAATTCATCATACAGATCATTTAAATTATAGTTATAATTGCTATTTTTAGAGGAGTTTATACTTTCTATAAACTGCAAAAATCGGAGCAAGAGATAGCAAAGAACACTGAAAGAATATCTAGTATAAGCAAAAAATATAGCATCTTCTTCCAAGATTTTTAGCCAAATAAAATAGCTATTTATTATATTCTTTTCTTAGTAAGACGTTTCATCTTAGCATGCTTCCTCATAGTTTTATTCGAATATCCTGAGGCACAAATAGCTATTATAAATTCACTATGCGTTCTCTAGATTTTGTTTCTGCTTATTTACAAACCTTATTAAAATTCTAAGAGGAACCACTTCGAGTGTATAGTAGAAGTGTTTCTAATAACTTTATACATGACTAACTGTTATTTCATATAGTAAGAAAGCAATAGAAGATTAGACTAAATCTGAGATGATTAAACAGTTTAATTAGGATAGTTTGTCATGTACTTCTCTAGCTGCTTCATTTTCGCTCTTACGCTGTGTCTGCTTATTGTTAATATTAGAAATTTCCTCTAGAGGAATAAAAAGAAAAATAAAATATAAGACACAAAGCAATTAAGTACATTAGGGTTGATGATGGAGTAAATATAACCTTAGCAGTAGCCTAACAAACAGAATATTTCATAAATTTTTGATGAAACCTTAATAGATTTTTAATCTAATGCTTTAAAGGTTAGATAAAAAGATTCAAAAGCAGCAAAGGCATATCGCTAAAAAAAGAAAGATAAAGACAGTAAGCAACAAGGAAAAAATGAATTTCAAAAGGATTTTTAAAAGACAGAAAGAAACTAAGGACTTACTTAAGAGAGGACTGAAAGAGAAATGTAAGATTATTAAAGTGAAAAGCAGAGATAAAAAGATAAAGCTGACTAAAGAGAAAATAAAATTCGTAAATAGAATAAAAGGCATGAGAGAAAAAACCACAAAATAGCTAGTTCAGGAGAATTTCTATAACAAAATTAATATTTTACATAGCTTAAAGCTATTATTAAGAATAATTTCATAAATTTATTCAAATTTACTCAAATGATTTATAAAGTAAAGCAAAATAAAAACTTAATTTAAGATTCATAATTAGAAAAAGGTTAATAATGAATATCTTTAAAAAGCTATTTTACATGAGTAAATTTTATAAATGACTGTATAAAGTAAAATAAAAATTGTTTTTATTTATAGATTCAGACGAATTATGAGTATATAGAAATAAAATCTAATTTTGGCTTCTACAATTATTTTAATTTTTTACAACTTTTAGTAAATCTATAAAATTGTCATCCTTATAATTATTAATTTCGAGAGTAAATTAATCTTTATTGCTATGCCTTCTCATATTTAGTTATTTTTTAAATAAAATACTAAAAAAAATTTAAAAACCTGGTAACTATTAAGTTTTATAAGATTAAGGAATCCTTTTAACTAATATTTAGCAAGATTTAAATAAATTTATAACTAAATTCCTTAAATTTGGTAATTTTTTATTTAGTTCCAACATATTAAAATTTTTATAGTCCCTCAATTATTTTAGAAAAACTTAATTAACAAAAATAAGAAAAGATGAATTAAATATTGTAATTCATCATTTATCTATGGAAGCTTCTCTTTATATTTTTAAGCATGTTTATAGAATTCTCTCCACGTAATCTAAAGGATTTAAAAATACAATTATTTTTATTATTTTTAGTGTTGATATTTTTCAATGTAATGCTACTTTTTTATATAAGTTTTCAGATAGTTTAATTAATTTTTATATTTAGATATACCTAAATAAACTTTAAATGAAATAGGAGAAAATCTTTAGTTATTTTAGAATTTATATCTTACAATTGCTCTGCAAGATAATAATTATTCAGGTTAATAATGTTCTAGTCTATTTAATTTAAGATAGTTCAATTATAATATCTCATTAATTATCTTCAGTTATTTCATAATTTTAATTTTTTTACTATTTCAAAATTAAAAAATACATGCTTTCATTCTAATTATCTAGTTATATTAAAATATTAAAATATTAAAGTATTAATTTATTAAATTTTCTACTTTATTACGAAATTATGTAATCCATAATTATTTTCTTTTTTCAAGGATAGTTAGATTAAATGAAAAGTAACTCACTTTGCTATAATAGCTAAAAGTTATATGGTTTCTTTTCCATAATCTACATTAAATTAGAATAATAGAATCTTGATCTATTTTTTTATTTTGAGTTCTTTAATTTTGAGATTGTCTTAATTTATTTTTTTAAGAGTAATTTTTATTTAATATCCCTGTAGAATGATTACTTAAAATTGTTTCTAATAGAGTATTTTTTTGAGTATACAAGCTTCTTTTAATTTAAGAAAGGGAATTAAATCTACAATACTTAATTATATTAATTATCTCATTAGAAATCAAGAAAAAATAGAAAAATCATAAATCAAAGCATACTAGTCAAAAATAAACTTGAAATGAACTCTTTAATTATTTTCCTTTAATTTAATAATTTTTCATTATTTTTATTAAAGAAATTATAAAATAAATTTCATATAAAAGATGTAGTTATTAATATCTCTTTTTTAAACTCAGCTTAAAATTAGTAAAAGTAACTTATATTAAGAAGTTTTTACTATAAATTATTTTATTAATATAGATATTTTATAATTATTTTATTTTTAATCTAATTAGTCAACTTAGCAAATAATCAAAGACATATGTAATTTTCTTTTAGTACCTTTCTTTATTATACTTTTTTTACTCAATTATTTATAATTATCATAGCCAATTAAAGATATTTATAATGAGATATTTTCATCTATCTTTCTATATAATTTTATATTTAGTTATTCTTTAATTTTCTCTTAGTTCTCTTTTATTAATCATGTAATTTTTCATCATTTTATATTTATAAATTTATTATAAATTTTACTAAAATAGGATTACACTCTCTATACAGAATTAAAGCTGTATTGTTTCTTATTTTCTATGCTTCTTTTCTAATTTTTTAGATATAATTACTCTATTTTAGCTTTAAGTTTTATTTGTATTTTTAATTTAAAGTTTCACTCTTAGAAATAGCTTTTTATTAGATTATAATACTTTAGTTATAGAGTGATCTATATTTAAGATATTTTATTTGATTAAAAGGCCTAAATTTATTTTTTTATCAAATGGGTTGAAATAAATAGTCTTAAAGAGTGAACATTAATAATAATAACCTAAGGCTTTGTTTATTAATTAATATCTTTAAATTTAAGCTTAACTTTATCAGCTTTATTAAATCCAAATTATAGAGATTATTTATAATTAATTAAAGATTTGATATTCTAAAATTTATTTTATTAAGATTATAAAAAGCTTTAACTAACTATAAAAAAAGTTTATAATATTATCCTTTTAATTTTATAAAAAAAGCAAAAATTAGCATTTCCTTTTAAAATAAAATTAAAGCCTTTAATATTTATTTTAATAAGCATTAGATAAATAATTGAAATTTTATCTTAAAATAGATACCTATTTAATTGTAAATATCGCTCAAACATATTTAGAATCTAACCATATATAAAATAAACAATTATTATAAATTTGAAGGATATAAAATAATGAGCAAGTTAACTTAAAAATAAATTTGATAAATAGCTTTTTTTATTATTCTTACAATTCATGGTAAATTATTATTCAATCTTATAGCATTTTGCTAATTATTATCTTCACTTTTCTTATAATTTTCTAAAACCAAAAGATGTTTACATTTTTTTTATTTAGTCTTAAAAGGTTTTAGTTTTGTAATTCTCAAAGAAGCAAAAATTAAATCTAAAAGGAAAAAATAAAGTAATAAATATATTTAAAATCAAATTTGATAATTAAGATATAACTCATAAAGAAGAAAGTTTAAAATAAACTAAATTTTAGTTATTCTATAAGATTTAATTAAGAAATTGAAGTTTATCCAGTTCAACTTGAATCTTAAAAATAAATTCTAAATAAAATTATTACAAAATATAATTGCCATATTTGTATTTTAGATAAATTGTTTCTATTACTATGCTACATTTATCTATTTATATTTTTGTGAGATAAATGTAAGCAGTCAAAATAAAAAAAAAATTATTCAAAAACTTATAAAAAAATTTAGTTTAGATAGCCTTTATTTTATGCATCTAATTAGAGCTGAGTATAATGTTTAAAATAAATACATACCTTAAAATAAATTTCTAAAATAAACATAAATGAAGAAATCTCCAATTTATTACCCCACTTTTAATTTAGTTGTTTATTCAACTATTTCTTTTATTTTCCCTTTAATAGCTACTTTAATTAATATTTTAATAGTTGTAATAAAGTTTATATCTGATTCATTTTCTTAAGTTAATATAAGTATTAAGTTTATAACTTTAAAGGTATTAATGAAAATTTAAGCTTTAACTTTAATTTTAATTTCAACTAAAAATGAATGATAAAATAGTAAAACTTATCTCATTAAATTTAATAACCAAGATTTAATTAAAATTTAAGATATGTATAGATATTTTGGAAATAAAGAATAAAAAATCCCAAAAATTATCAAATATAAAGAAAATTTTTGAGAATTTAGGAAACTTTAATTCTGCAATTTATTAAGCAAATAATCAATAGTTAAAGAAGACATTTATTTATAATAAACACCATATTTTACTCTTATCTATTTGGTATTGTTTTTATCTCATCCTCTTTCTAAAATAAATTAAGATTATCACTTTGAACATTTTTTTATTTTTGATTATTTGATGATAATTCATTCCTTCTTTTGCAAAATATAAATCTTTTTGAAATATTTAAAAATATTTTTAAATTGACTTATAGAGTTAAATAATCCCTAATTTATTTATAGTTATAATATATCATTCTCTATTATTAAATTTAATATTTTTTATAATTTCTAGCTTGAAAGCTAATATAACTTAAATTTCTTATAAATTATAATTAATTTTTATTTAATATATCAATAAATTAAAATAAAGTCAACTTCTATTTATTTTTATTCACTTTCCTCATTTTATAAGATAGATAAGTTTATATCAAATTTATCTATTTTACTATAGATATTACTCTATTGTTATAAAAATATCTAAAAGTATATATTTCTAATTATTTAAATCTAATGAATATTAATAATTTGCTTTATTGCTTTATTTTTATCTTTATTTTCATTAATAATTATCAGCTAATTTATTTTTATATGACTTGCTTTAATATAATATCTTCTCACCAATTTATAAGCATTCCCTTTAAATTACATTTAAACTTAATAGTTATAATTTAATTTATTTATCTTTATTGAAATTCTGATATAATAATTGAAATAAATAGTTGTAATATCATTTTTAAATTAAAAGAATTACAAGTTATAATCTTAAAAATACATAATAAACTATTATACATTTATTATACATTTATGATTACGAGGAAAGGAGACAAATTTATTACTAATTTAAACTTTTATATCAATACTTGATAAAATGAAAGAAAAAATGATTTACTATGAGTCTTGAGAATAAAAATTAAATAATGCTAGAGAAAAATAAAGATAAATGAATTAAATAATTAGCATTATATAGCTATAATAACAAATTTATAATTAATACAACAAGCTTCTACTATATATTTTAGATAAATTCTAATTTATAATAAATTTTGAAATTTAATTATTTAAATTATGAATAAGATGCAAATGAATAATGAAGAAAAAATTAAGGAAGAGAATAAAAAACTTAAATTTAAAATAGTTTATATCATGGTAATTTATATATAAAAATAATTAAAATTTTAATTAGTAAAATCAGTCAATGTAAAGATTTATTGATATGAATTTTAGATAAAAAATTCATCAAAGGTTCTTGTTATATTAAAGCTATTGCTTTAATGATATGCGCAGAAACAATCTATTAGAAATAGATTTAAATGATTTTTTAAGAATAATTTGCAAAACTTAAAATAAATAAAATAATAATAAATCAAATAAATTTAATTTTTATAAATGAATTTAAATAAACTACTATAAATAAATTTATTCTCCTATCTTTCTGAAATATTAGAAATATCTATTTAATCATTTTTTCTATTTATTTTATTTATTTTATTTAAAATGATTATGCGACAATTTTTTATTAAACTATTCAAGAGTTTAGTAATCATATATAAGTCAAATCAAATTGAGTAAGAATATTTTCTTTAATTTTTCTTTTTAAACCTTTGCATTTACTCCTCCTTTTTCTTTTCTTATCCACTCTAAATTTAACATTCTTCTTTCTTGCTTATTCTTCTTTTACACCTTTTTATTTATATTGATTATTATAAATATCTTGAAATTCACTAATATATTACCTTTAAACGTCCTTGTTTTCTTTTCAGTCTAAATTCTATTTTTTCTATTTTTCTATTTTTCTATTTTTTAATTTGAAAATAATTAAATTTAAATAATTTTTATTCTCTACAATGAAAGGATGCTATATAAAAATGTAGAATATAATTGAAAATCAAATTGAATCATTATGAAATGTTTCGATTAAAGCACAAGTTATAAGTCCTATATAAACTAATAATTGTACTTTTTGCAGCTTGGCTTGGCTTTAAATAAAATAAATTTATATTTGCTTTTATATTAGTTATTTATTTAAATTTTGAAATACTTATAATTTTTATTAGCCATTATAAACAAATTTGACTAAAAAATGATTTAATTAAATAGCTTAAATATACCAAAAGGAAACATTTTTATTTTATTTTAGTGAATTAGTTTTATCTTTATCATTTCTCTTTATTAGCATTTATTAAATAATATGATGCTTTGATGATTAAAGATAATTTAAATTAAAAGCTATTAAGATTTAACCAATTAGAAGCTGCTTAATAGTTTTGAATTTCTTAAATACCTTTAATTTACTCTAAATGAAAATATAAAATCCTTAAATTAAAAATAAATTATTTCTTGTCTTTTCACGATATTTTTAATTTAATTACTTAAGCTTTTTTATTATTGTGTTAAATTAGAATAATTGTTAAAAACTTTTTTTAAGTTTGCCAATAAATTTTTTTAACTTTTTCCCAAATTTCGCTTAATTGATAAAATATCTATTTTTATATTTAAATTAATGATTATTAATTTAATTCTTTTATTTAAGTGATTTATTTAATTAAGTAACATAGGATAAGTAGGATTCTCTCTTCTATTTTTAGGATTTAATTACATTGCTAAAACTTGCTAATTTTATTCTTCTAGATTTAAGTTTTTCTTTATTTTTTCAACTAAGAAAAAGCATTTTAGATAAATATCAAATTAATTAGATGCTATTATTTTCAATTAGTTAAAACTACATGCAGTCTAACAAAGGTAGATCAATAAGATTTATTAAGAAAATGCATAATCATAAGTAGACTTTAATTTGATGATTCTTAAAATTTATTATTAAAGAATGATGCAAACTAAACAATTTTATAGCTAATTTATTTTTTAAAGGTTGCTTTAAGAGTTATCTTAATAGATAGATAATTATTTGAAGGTAATTTACTAAGAACAAATTTATAATAATATAGTAATAAGAAAACTTTGAAATGCTTTAATCATTAAATTAGCCAAAATCTTTTTTTCAACTTACTTTTTATATCTCTATCCTTTTTTATTTAATTTAGACTGATTAGAAAGCCTCAAGTTTATATTTGAAAAAATAAAAGAATGATAAACAACATTACTAAGATACTTTGAATGACTTAGTGGATTACAAGTTTATAATAAAAATTATTAGATTAAAAAGACTTTAATTTTTAATTCTTCTAATTAAAGTATAATTCTCTTAACACAACACTAAAGTTAGAAGGTAAATATTATAAAATCTATAAATGTTAGCAATCAAGTAATTAAGTAGCAAAATGTATGATTTGCAATACTTGCTATAATACAGTTATAATCATATTTTCTAGCTGAGATTTAGTTTATTAAGAGGAAAGAAAATTGAAAATATTTATAAAGTTATAATTATTTTTAAATAGATAATGAAATTATACCTTACAAGTATTATATTATAATTTAAGCTTATTAAACCTATAAAGATAGATATACTTATAATTATTAAAATTATAAATGTAATGCATATAGTACTTTATTTTATATTTAGTATATAGTTAAATTTAAAAGATTCTGTATTTTAAATTTAAAACTAACTATCTGTCTCTTAAGATTAATAAAATTGTAAGCTAAAGGTAAAATATCTTAAATAATAAAGATATAATAATAATCTATTTTCAATTAAATTTAATGGATTAAGCTATTTTTATAAAAGATATTCTGAATTATTATTTTATTTTATTGGTCTAGAAATATAATCTTATTCGTAGATTTCTCAGAGAATACTGCTGTGGAGTTTTAATGATTTATATAGATTGAATCTTAAATTTCTATCAGTCTAACAAATAAAATTCCATATATGCAATAGCAAAATCTATGAATCTTGTAAATCCTTTAAAATAAAAATAACTAACCATTAAAAAAATAAACGAAATAATTTAATATAAAGTCCTTTAACTTTTATTTTATAAGCAAAAATATTTATTCACAGTTCACAACTTTAATCTTAATTAGCTGTATTTAAATTTTATAAATCCTAGAATAAATTTATATTTATTAAGGGTTTTTATGGAGATAGATATAAAAATCTATTATTATTATACAGTTATTTATTTAAATTTTAAGATACATAATTGTTTGAAATTCCTTTTCAAATATTTTTAATTCTTAAATAGAAAAAGATTAAATCTATATGATTGAAGGAGAGATTATAATTTATTTAAATAAACATCGATATATCAATTTTATCTTTTAATTAAATAGCTTTAGATAATTTTTATAAACTTAATAAAATAATTTATTTTAATACTTCATATCTTAATTTATACTTATAAATTATATAATCTTTTATATTTTAGAAAAGGATTACCTAATCTATTCTTATACATTTTATATATTTCTATAACAAATATCATAATTTAAGTTTTATTTATTTATGGAGATATAAAAATGTTTATTAACTTAATTTTCACTAGTAAAGTGTAATTGAAAAAGGTTTCTATAATTATTTAATTTAACTTTTATATTTTAGTAATGACTGATTATCTATATTTAGTTCCCTTCTATTAGTTCATCTTTTATTAAATTGAATATAAATAAAAGCTAAATTAAATAAAGTAGTTTTAAATAATTATTATAGCTCTTTCCTATAATTTCCTTTTATAATATGTTTATTTAAATATTTTTCTTAAATAGATGTATAAAGAATTTATGAATGCTTAATAAATTAGTTAATTTATTATAGTGTTCTTTAATCTAATATATAAGCATATGGATAATTTTATTATTTTTTGTTTTCAAATTAGTTTAAAAATTAATTATTCCTCTTATTTCTCTTTATTTTAATTTAGGTTCTCATATTAAAATATTTCAAGTTTATTTCTTTAATATAATTAATAAATATTTAGATAAAAGAAGAAATAACTTAAATACATAGATAGCTATTACATATTTAAAATAATTATTAATTTAGTATTTTATTTCTAAACAGAGAATAATGAAAAGCTATGTCTTAAAACTTTAGATATAATAAATATAAAAGTTAGCATGCAATCTAACATGGATTTTTATTCTGTAAGTTAAATTATCTATATTTTGCTAGATTTTGTTTATATCTAAATAAAAAAAAAGTTTTATTAGGTTACTCAAATCACACTTTTTATATTCTTCCTATAATAGCAAATCTTAAAATAATTACATATCACTTTCATAAGTATTTTAAATAATTTGATTTATTTTAAAATTTGGACTTTTTACATTTATCTCGTGAAAAATAAAAAATAATTTAAGCCCAGTAAGAAAATTTTAATTTAGTTTAAAAAACAATGCTTATTAAACTTTTACAAAGGATTTAATTTAAAAATTTAGATTAAACTAGGATAAACTTACATTTCTTATTTAAATCTTATAGAATTACTATATTAAAAAAAATGGTAGAAGGGTTCAAGAAAGGCTTTTATACCACCTCCTAAAAAGGGAGAGAAAGTAAGAACCCTCATCTCTAACTAACACGTCTTCTTCCTAGAAATAATCTTCTTCTCAAAACCTTCAAGAATAATAGACTCGATTAGGAACATCCAGATCAACTTAAAAGATGGGACAAAAGCGCCAAAAGGCTACCTCGATGACACCAACTGAAGAGGAAGGACCTAGAAAGGTGCTGGAGACGCAAGAAGCAGCAGCCGTGCGAGAGTTTGCGATGCCACAGTTCCAGGAAGAACAGGCATAAATTTTAGTCGCATTCTCTGACCTGAAGGAGGAAGTAAAGAAGTTACGATTAGAGAATAGAGCTCTAAAAAATCAAGTTACTGAGCTCAAGGAATGGAAAGAAAGCTTCTGGGAAGTCTACGATCGAGAGCAAAACACTTTCTTCAGGGAAATGGGATCGCTGCAGCAAAGAACAACTGTGCTTGAAGAGAACAGCAAGTAGCAACAGTAGACAATTCAAGATCCAATGGACATAGAAGGAGCTATTAATTTACCGAGGAGTCCAGACAAGAAATGAATTAGGAATAAACAAAGATGTTTTGTATGCAAACAAACTGGACATAAATATAGACAATGTTAGAAATTGAAATTAATTAAATAATAGTACTGGAATAGAAAATAATAAGAAAAATAATAGTACTAATATTAGGATAAGATTAGACGAGAATTCTGTAACTAATTTTATCCGTCAGGAGGTCAAATCTACAAACCGAAGTGGTATACAATCTAAGGCGACTTAAGAAAGAGTCCTGAAGGGAGATGGTTCCAGCCAAGTTATCAAACTGGTCCTGTGAACACGAGGTTGAATAGAATTGATATATCTACGTTCATTTTAATTTTTCTTTTTTAAGCTGAATCTTAATTATCAATTTACCATTAAATAGATTTATAATTTGATTTTTCTTTTTTGAGATTTATAAACTTAAAACTTTTTATGACTAAAACTAAAAAAATAATTTTTTCTTTAGAAAATTTTAAGAAAAAGTGAAGATAATAATTAGTAAAATGCTATTTGATTAGATAATTAACCTACCATAGTTAAAAGAATAATAAAATAAAGCTATTTATAATTTTTATTTTTAAGTTAGCTTACTAATTATTTATATCCTTATAGCTTATATTCATATTAAGATTTAATTAAATTTGAAATATATTTAGTGAAATTTTCTATTTTAGCGATTTATTTTAAATTAAATTTCAATTATTTAATCTATTATTAATTAATAGAAGCTTTTAAGCTTAAATTAATTTTATAGTTAATTAAAGCTTTTCATAATTTTAAATAAATAAATATAAGAATTTAAAATATTTATAAAATTAATTAATTATAAATAACCTATATAAATTTAGATTTAGTATAAATAATAAAATTATGGTTAAATTTAAAGATATTTATTAATAAACAAAACCATAAGCTATTATTAATGTTCGCTATCTAAGACAATTTATTTTATTTATTTGACAATAAAATAAATTTATATCTTTTAATTAAATAAAATATCTTAAATATAAATCACTCTATAACTAAAGTATTATACTCTAATAAAAAGTTATTTCTAAGAGTAAAACCTAAAATAAAAATAAAAATAAAGCTTATAGCAAAAATAGGGTAATTATATCTAAAACATTATAAAAGAAGCATAGAAAATAAGAAACAATACAGTTTTAATTTTAGTGTAGAGAGTGTAATCCTATTTTAGTAAAATTAATAATAAATTTATAAATATAAAATGATGAAAAATTACATGATTAATAAAAGAGAACTAAGAGAAAATTAAGGAATAACTAAATATAAAATTATATAGAAAAATAGTTGAAAAAATCATATTTATAAATATTTTTAATTGGTTATGATAATTATAAATAATTGAGTAATAAAAGTATAAATAAAGAAAGCTACTAAAAGAAAATTAAAAATAGCTTTGTTTATTTACTAAGTTTGTAACTTAGATTAAAAATAAAATAATTATAAAATATCTATATTAATTTATTTATAGCCAAAATTTCTTAATACAAGTTACTTTTACTAATTTTAAGCTCAATCTAAGAAAGAGATATTAATAACTATATCTTTTATATGAAATTTATTTTATAGTTTCTATTATAAAAAATTTAAGAAAGATTATAAAATTCAAGAAAAATAGTTTAAGAGCTCATTTCATGGTTATTTTTGGCTATTATGCTTTGATTTATGATTTCTCTATTTTTATTCTTGATCACTAATTGATAATTCATTCCTTCTTTTGCAAAATAAAATCTTTTTGAAATAGTTAAAAATATTTTTAATTTGACTTATAGAGTTAAATAAGCACTAAATTATTTATAGTTATAATATATCATTCTCTATTATTAAATTTAATATATTTATTTATAAATTCTAGCTTGAAAGCTAGGATAACTTAAATTTCTTATAAATTATAACTAATTTTTATTTAATATATCAATAAATTAAAAATAAAGTTAAATTTATATTTATTCATTCCTCATTTTATAAGATATATAGACTTTAAATTTTCTTAACTTCTTAAATTTTTTTTATATTTGATAAATTTTGGAATTTATTATTCTTTACTTCCAAATTATCAATCTATATTTATCTAAAATTTTAATTCAATTTTTTATCTAACAAATTTCTTATCTAGATATTCGTCGTTTTTTTTATTTATTATTTGTGCTTTATTTTCAAGGCGAATTTTTGTGAATTGCTATTTAAAGAAAGTTTTTCTAAATATTTTATGATAGTAATACAAATTAAAATTATCATTCAGATTTAGATCTTCAATTATTATCTTTTTTCTATATCAAATTTTCTTACTATAATATTAAAATGGACTTTGCTTTTAAAAGTTTAGGTTTCCTTTCAATCCAAAGTCCAAAAAATAAATTTAAATTTTTTTTTAAAACATTTAACAAATCAAAAATTTTAGGAAAGCATTCAACGATAAAATGAAAATTTTAAAAAAAGGAATGTTAAGAAGAGATGGTCAATAAATAAAGTAAACTTATTAGTTTTAAAAGAGAGATAATTAAGAAGATTATAAGAATATTTAATATCTTTTACTTCTTATTAGATGGGAAATGCTTTAGTATCTAATTATTATTTTAAATTTAGTCTTTCAATCATATTTAAATGAGCAATATCAATCTCTTAAAAAGTACAAAAAATTAATAATAAATTAGAATATTTTAAATCTATTTGATTTATTAGTCATCACAATTCAAATAATATCAGTTTTTAATAGTACAAATTTAGTTGCTATAAAAAAATAGAAAATGGGAGAGAATAATAAATATATATTTATTTTAAAATAATTATCAGATCATAAAAGGAAATCAGTAGGAAATTAATAAAAAATGTAGAAAAATTTTCTTTAAATAAAATAGAAAAATCAACAATAACAATAAAATTTAAGTAAATCATCTACTGTCTACAAATAAATTTGCTTCACTAAGATAAATTTATTGTTTATAGTTGTAATATAGATAAAAGCGAAATAACTAACTATTAATCACTACCTTTTATTAATTTGAAAAAATCAGGAAAGAGAAACAAATGAAAATTTAAAAAATTAGAGACATAAATTATCATCTATAATAACTATCTAAAGCTAAGTTAGATAATAAAATTTGTTTAATATATTTAAATTAATTACATAGCGGATCATCCAATTAGCTGGATTCAATCAAAGCTACTCATCTACAATCTATAAATACTTATTATATTTTAGCCATATAATCATTTATCATAAAATAAAGTAATAAACTCTTTCCGTGCACACTTTAAAATAAGCTCTGAATTAAAAAATGCAATACACTCTTCTATTTTTAAATGAGTTTAAGTAATCATTAAGAAAAAATAAAATATGAGAGTAGTTTGCAAATAAACAAAATTCAGATAATAATGAACTTCCTTAATTTATTCATTAATTCTTTTTTATATTATTGAAAATAATCAATTTCTTCCTGATTTATTTACATCTATCTTTTCTATCTAAAATTAATTCCTTTAATATAATTACCTCTAACATTATTCTATTAAAATCTAAATCAGGCACTTTTTAAGGGTTCTCAAGATACAACTCTTTTAAACATTTTTTTAATAACTATTTAAATTTATAAAAACAATTAACAAATAAGTGTATAAATAATAGCAGTTAGATTTATAAGTGACTTAAATAATTGATCCTAAGGTTTAGACTTTAATATAGATAATACATCTTTATAATAAAAAGATTAAATATTAGCTATTAAATTTAATGAGATAAATTTTACTATCTTGTCATTCAATTTTAGTTGAAATCTAAATGAAAGTTAAAGCTTAAATTTTCATTAATCCCTTTTATAGTTATAAAATTAATACTTATATTAGCTAAATAAATGAATCAGATATAAAACTTTACTACAACTAAAAAAATATTAAATAAAGTAGTTAAAAGGAAAATAAAATAAATACTTAAAATAAGCAACTAAATTAAAAACAGGGTAATAATCAGAGATTTCTTCATTTAAGTTTATTTTAGAAATTTTAATTTATTTTAAGGCATGCATTTTAAACATTATACTCTACTTAATTATATATACACAATAAAGGCTAGCTAAAATGAATTTTTTATAAGTATTTTATAATTTATTTTATTCTAAAACTGGATTTCTTTCATTTATCTCGTGAAAATATAAAAAGATAATTGTAATATAGTAATAAAATTTTAATTTCGGCTAAAATAAAATAAAGCCAACAATGTTTTTAAAACTTTTATTTAGGAATTTCTTTAAAGGTTAAGATTTAACTAGGATAAACTTCAATTATTATTTAAATCTTATAGAATTAATAAAATTTAGTTTATTTTAAACTCTCTTCTTTCTGAGCTGAATCTTAATTTATGAATTTACTTTAAATTATATTTATAATTTGATTTTGATTTTTAGATTTAATGTTTGCTTCTTTGAGAATTATAAGCTAAAAACTTTTTATGATATAAATAAAAAAATATTTTTTTATAGAAAATATTAAGAAAAGTGAAGATAATAATTAGCAAAATGCTATTTGATTAGATAAATAATCTACTATGGTTTGAAGAATAATAAACTAAAGCTATTTACGAAATTTATTTTTAAGTTAATTTGCTCATTATTTATATCTTTATAGCTTATATTAAACTATTAAGATTTAATTAATTTTTAAATATATTTAGTATAATTTTAGATTTTAGGGATTTATTTTAAATTAAATTCCAATTATTTAATCTATTATTAATTAATAGAAGCTTTTAAGCTTAAATTAATCTTAATAAGAAATATTGCTTTTTTTGTGAAAATAAAATAATAATAATTTAAATCTAAATTATTATTAATAGTTACTTTTATAGTGTTAACTATAAAAGCTTATAGCATCTAATCTTTAATAGTCTGCTAATTATAAATAATCTCTATAATTTTTGTTTATCAAAAATAATAAAATTAAGTTAAATTTTTTATATTTATTTATAAAGAAGGCCTTAGGATATTATAATTAATGTTCGCTCTATAAGACAATTCATTTCTATTCATTTGACAATAAAATAAATTGATGCCTTTTTAAGCAAATAAAATATCTTAAATATAGATCACTCTATAACTAAATTATATACGCTAATAAAAATTTATTTCTAAGAGTGATACCTAAAATTAAAATACAAATAAAGCTTATAGCAAAAATAGGCTATTTATATCTAAAAATTATAAAAGAAACATAGAAAATAAGAAACAATACAGCTTTAATTTCAGTACAGAGAGTGTAATTCTTTTTTAGTCAAATTAATAATAAATTTATAAGAACGAAATGATGAAAAATTACATGATTAATAAAAGAGAACTAAGAGAAAATTAAAAAATAACTAAATATATAGTTATATAGAAAAATAATTGAAAACATCACATTTATAAATATCTTTAATTGGTTATTCTAATTATAAATAATTGTGAATAAAAGTATAAATAAAGAAAGCTACTAAAAGAAAATTAAAAATAGCTTTGTTTATTTACTAAGTTTATAACTTAGATTAAAAATAAAATAATTATAAAATATCTATATTAATTTATTTATAGCCAAAATTTCTTAATACAAGTTACTTTTACTAATTTAAACTAAGTCTAAGAAAGAGATATTAATAACTACATCTTTTATATTAAAATTATTTTATAGTTTCTAAAATAAAAAATAATGAAAAATTATAAAGTTCAAGGAAAATAGTTTAAGAGTTAATTTCAAGTTTATTTTTGGCTAGTATGCTAGGATTTATGACTTCTTGACTTTTTATTCTTGATCTATATTTTGTTATGTTTAGGCACTTTTTATTCTTCTATATTTTCATGAATTTAATAAATTATATCCAAATCTTCTCGTTGACTTTATATAACTGTTGTGTTATGCATGTTCACTTTTTGTTTCGAGTCATCTTAGTTGATTAAATCTTGCTGTTGTAACTACTCATTCTTCTATTGCTACTACATTTTCTCTTATCTCACTTTTTTCCAAGATTTATACAAATCTATAAAAGAAACTATAAGTGATATTACTAAAGCTATTAATGCGAAAAAACAACATGTTATTGTGGTCACTACTCCTAATGTTTGTGCATCTTTATTTCAATCAGTATAAGTGCTATGACTATTAGCTTCGAAATAGAAGTTAAAGAAATAAATAAAAATGAGTACCATTTCTCCACTTATCTCAACAGCATACTACAAAATATTTTCAAAAGGTTTGAAATAAACTATATAAAAGAACCAAACTAAACAATGAATAAGGTATAATATGATTTAAGCTACTTATATCTCTACTAATATAATAGCTGCAAAAGAAACAAAAAGTCTCCTTACTAGAAAGAAAGTTTAGTAAAGTGTTTGCATCTTGTTATCCTATTTCTTTTAGTCAAAGTAAACTATATACTTTTCTTTAATCTATGCTATTTATTTCTCTGTCTTCTCCTCTTTAGTTTCCTAAAATTTATTTTTTAAACTGTAATATTTATTAAGGACTTGAAAGCTATGAAAAATGCATGCTATTTAAATAACCTAAATATAAAAACTTACTAGTACTAGGATAGCAAGGAAGGAGTTTAAACCAGAATAAAAATCAGAAACAGTAAAGTGATAAAGTTGTAACATAACAGCATTATTAATCTGAAGAGCCTTAATACTATAAATCACTGAGACGTAGTTTCTGTTCGTAAATTTAGTTCTTATTTTTTCTATTTTAGTCTTGCAACACTTGAGTCCAATAATCTTGAGTAATAAATCAATAAAAAGTAAAATGAATAGCAGGAAAAGAGCTTCAAATAAATTGGATAATAGAGTGTAGCTTTAGTAATTAAGTTAAATATAAATTTATTTATCTATTTTTAATTAGTTGGAATTTAGATTTAAACCAATAAAATTATTATTACTTAGTCCATTTTATTTCTAATCATTACCAAAATTAGTATAATAGTAAGCGTTAAGAACTTCAGGTCGTTATACATCAACATATGCATTCATAAGAATGAGTTGAGTTAAAAAAATAGCTTATATAAATTTAGGAGTACTTGCTGAATACTTAGAGTTACTAAAAAGGCTAATTAATAAAGAACTTAAACTTATTAAAGCACTAGTGTAAACAAGAGCAGTAGATATATCAGAAGAGTTTTGTATAATATCTTTTTCTGAGTTTGAAATTTAGAAGTCATTAAGGTTCTTTTTTATATCCTTAAATTAATCTTATTTCTATTCCTCTTCTTAATTTTAAGAGTCAGTATTATTTTCATTGTTACCAGATTTCGAATTATTCTCTTAATTTTTCACAATGCATTCATTATTTGATAATGTAAAATTTGGAAAACAGTAAGAGCATTCTATCGACTATGAAAGATTTCATGAACAAAATTAGCAGTGAGGAATTATTTTGCAAGATTAACAAGTTTTATTGATATTTATCTAGTCTTATTAGCATTTGCTAACACAAGAAGTTTCTTGAAAAAGAAAATAAAGATCGTAGCACTCTAAACATGCTCCTCTTTCGATATCGCACAATTTACAGTTTTCTATCTTTTGTGAACACTTTTGACAAATGGAGTTCTGAATATAGTAAGTTTGATTAGGACAACTTTCAATGCACATATTATCAAACAAAACATAAGGGTCCTAACATTTAATACACCCAGTTCCATTTATATTGCACATTTCACAATTACTTATACTCTAATTACATAGTTAGCAACTTTAACTCTCTTCATAATAAAGATTGCTTGAACAATTCTAAACACATTTATTGTCAAATAGAAGCCAAGGTTCCAAGCATTTTGTGCAATTATCTCCGTTTGAATTGCATTCTTAGCAATTTTCTAACTTATTTTCGCATTTTAGGCAAGTAGAATTTTCAATAAAAAACGTTTCGTTAGGACAGTTCTAGATACACTAGTTTTCGAATAAGATAAAAGATTCTTAGCATTAAAAACACTATGCTCCATTTAAATTGCATCTTTAACATTTTTCTATTGAGGAATTACAGCTTAAGCAAATAAAATCCTCAACATAAAAGCTATCGTTGGAGCAACTTTAAACGCATTAATTTTAGAATAAAAGTAATGGATATTAGCACTTTGTACACAAAATCCCAGTTATATCACACGTTTCACAATTCTAGATTCTAGATTCGCATTTGAAGCAAGTTAAGTTATCTTGAAAAAATGTTTAATCTGGGCATTAGCTTACACACTAACTATTATATAATAATCAAGGATTTTAGCACTTAGAGCATATAGTTCCTTGCTAATTACACTCTTCGCAATTTAAAATGGTTTCATTACAAAACTCGCATTATTTATTATTGTCTTAGTCTTATTATGTTATAGGACATGTACTATTACATTCTTATTCTACTGATAACTTTAAGTTGCATACGCATGTATCAGCTGAAAGATCTAATGGGGAATAGCATTGGATACAATTATTAGAATTAATTTCATAACATTTGAAGCATTAGGAGTTACAAGTAATAGAATTTGCGGATATAAAACCCGAGTCAGACTAGTCTAAAATGTACTGAAAGTCGACAATGCCTAAATATTAATTCTTATAATATCTTAATGAATAAGTAGTCCCAGTAAAACTCCAAGATTTAGATACACTTCCTTAATATATTACAAAACTTGATTTAAAAGGCAATAGTTTTCCAAAAGATTATGATAGAGTCTAAAACTAGTTATTTATCTTTGAATGAGTTGCGGCAGCTAAAAATTTTCCTTGAGTATTAATTGCACATCCAAAAAAAACTCAGATATCACTAACAAACACCATATCTAATTAGAAAGAAGTTAATCCTCCTATATTTTGAATTATTTTGAAAGAAGTTTGCTACTCCGCTTAGCTTTATATCAAACCGAATTCAGTATAATCCTTAGTATCATGAAATTGAATAAAATTACCCCAACTATTTACTTATTTAATGGAGTTAAACTTTAACCAGGCTGTAAAGCTAAATTAAAGTCCTTGGGGATCTTAGCCATACTAAGAAAAAGTTTTAGAAGGCACTGAGTTAGTATCTCTTTAAGTTGGAACATTTGGATCAATTATATCAAAAAATGTAAATTAAGCTGAAATTCTAGAGATAAGGAAATAAAAAGTAATTAAAGAGATTGACATTTTATTTATAGATAGTTATGTTTATATCAATAATAAACATAGATGTAAGCTATTTAATAAATTTAACTAACTTAATTTTATATCATCAATTCATTAAATATGGATAGAAAATAAATCTCAAATGACTTTAATCTACAATAGCAAGCTTTCTCAAGATACTATAACAATTTTTAATATGATAAATAATATTTGAAGTAATCAAGATAATTGGATAGATGTATAGTGCAGCATTTTAAGCAGTTCTTTAATTTATTTAGTTATTCTTTGAATTTTTTAAAATATATTCTTTTATTTCTGCTTTAAATTGATTTAGAAGTTTAATACTTCGAAAGCTTTAAAATAAAAAAATGGGGATGATATATTTATAATTACATTTAGTGTAGATAAATTTTAAATTATTGATAATTCAGAGAAATGGGCTTGAGTTTTGTTAAATAATGAGAAAAGAAACCACTTATAAAATTTGTAGAAGGAAAGATCTTGTAATAATAATTTGTTTATTTTATCATATTAAAAAATGGTTAGCTTCAAGAAGGGTTTTTATCCACCTCCTCAATGTAGGAAAGAAAACCTGAAGCACTTTCTTCTACCACGTCTTTGCTTTAATTAGTCTAACCTTCTTTATTACGAATGGAAACCAGACTTATAATCCAAGCTCTCAGACTACACGGAACTATTTTCACTGATCAAAGAAACACGATATAATAATATACTCAACGGAAAAAGGATACCGATATATCTATGTTTGGACGGATCTCACTAAAAGGAGGTGCATAAAATAAGAAAGGAATGAAGTGGTAAAAAAGAGTCACAGTCTAAGCTATAATTTAATAAAAGAATGAACAACTAATCTCAGCCAACATCCCTGAAGAATAAATGATAAGAGTATACTAAAATACCTATGATGATCTATCAGATATGGTGGTCGCAGTTTATTTTAACCACTATCTGGAAAATACTGATTTAGTAGAGAAAAAGGCCATAGACTAAGAAGTAATAAAAGTGTTTAGAAATCAAATATGGAGGAGTACGGACAAGCAGTGGCCAAATTCATCGTCAAATAAAATGGAGTAGTATATTTAATATTCAACAATGAAGAAAGACACTAGCAATTCGCTTAATTCAGGGAATGAACATTCAAAGGCGTTAGAATTCCTATACAAGCAAGAAACTAATTAGAACACTTTGACATTCATAACTACCCAGTTTACTTCATAATAAACGAATACTCAAACATGAAGGAAGTAATGGAAGTAATGAGAGCTTATGGAAAATCTAGAGGAGAGGTATAGTATACATACCCAAACACTACGATGCTAACAGGTAGCAGTGTAATGTACTTAGATTTAAAGGATATAGACGAAGCATAGAGGACACCAGAAGTAATAGGCCTGAACGGAAACAAAATGAGAATACACCACCCAGTAAACTTTATCTGCTGTCTATGCAAAGTGAAAGGGTACACAAATCAACAATGCAGAAGGGTGGAAGCAGCAAAAAGGAAAAAACTACATACAAGAGAATTAGAGATGCTTGAAGGAGAAGTTAAATTAGCAATAAAAAAACCAGAATCAAAAGCAAATCAAGCAAATAAGAGGATAATTGAAGAAGGAGAGTAAATGATTATAGAGGAAGCAAGGGAAGAAGAGAAGGAAATAAAACGAGGATAATAGGAAAATAATTAAAACAACTAAACAATTAAATAATAAAAAATCTTTTATACTAAATGAATAAATAAGAATTATTTTTCATCAAAATGGAATTGGACATATGTAAGGCAGAGGGATAGAGAAATGTTCATAGAACTAAATAAAATAGAAAACAAACAATTATACAATAAGATATAATATAAAAAAATCAGAGAAAAGGATAGGATAAGTATTGATAAAAACGCTAAAATCTAACAGAAGAAATAAGAAAAAAACAAAATAGCATAATGTAGTATGTAAGGAAAAGCGCTAATTAAGAGAAATAAAAAAAAGAAATAGAACAAGTTCAAGAAGAAAAAGAATAAAATCCCAGATAAGAGTGAGAAGTAAGAAGCAAACTGAAGCAAGCCTCAATTAGAATTTACTATGCTAAGAAACTGAAAAATAAAAATGAACAATTACCCAACAAAATTAATAGGAAAAGGAAAAAGAAGAAGAATAGAATAGATAAGAAGAAGGAAAAGATAGATAATAAGTGGAAAAATATAAAAAAGGGGAAATAACTAATAATGAAGAGAATAGGGAAGCAGAGAATGATAGATAAGATAAAAGAAAGATGGAGTAGGAAGATGAATAAAAAGAAGAAAGGGATGAAGAGGTAGCAGAGGAGATGGGAAAAAAGAAGAATAAGAATAAGTCATAAAAATAGGGACAGCAAATGTTAGGGGAGTTAGAAGTGCAAAAGAGGCACTAGCCAAATTCATGACTCAAAAAAGTATCCACATAATGGCAATTTAAGAGATTTAGATTGAAGACTAAAAAGATATGCGTAATATAGCAGGATATAAAAATTTAATAAATGTCGGGTCAAAAAAGGGAAAGGAGTAGCATTCTATATAAGAAATGATATATGTAAGGAGATCAAAGAAATATAGAATGAAGTCAACCAAACGACGCTTTTCGGAGGAGCGAGAGTGATGGCCATAGAAATAAGGAGAAAACTGGCAGTAATATATATATGCACCTGTGGCAAATGACAACTAATAATATGAGCCATTCTATAACTTAGTGAACGAATTCAAACTTTAAGCAGCAGAAAAAGAACTTAATGTAACGATCATAGGAGATTGAAATGTGCACATAGAGTAATGAAAACCAAAGAAAACAAACTCATCTGGTAAGAGAATGCTACAGTTCATGGAACAGAATAATTTAATATGCCTTGATCCAATTGAAATAGGTACTTACGTTCACTAAAACAATTAATATAAAATAGATTACTTTTTAATTTAAGAGATAATGAGAGAAAAGGTGATAAAAAGTGATTTTTATTACTCATACGTAATAGGGGACCACAGATCTGGTATTATATAGATAAAGATTGGTAAAGAAGTTAGAAAACCATAAAAGATAGAAAAAATAAATTATCTACTATTAAAGAAAAAAGAGATCTAAGAATAATTTGAAAAATGTATGCAAGAAAATATCGAAGAAGAAGAAATAGAAAACCTAAGCGGCACGTAGACTTATAAATGATGAAAGAAAAAGATATAAGAAGGAGCTCAAATGGTATGTGGAACAGTTAAAACATAAAACTTTAAGATATATAAATACTCAGAAACAACAAAATAGTGCAATAAAATTTTCAGAAAATACAGCAAACAATTAAAATAAAGAATAAAGAACAACAAAGAAATAAATGAAAATCAACAAAAAGTAGAATATAGAGAATACCAAAGAGTAAGACAAGAATACATTTAATCAAGGAAAAAAGATAAAAAAACTAACTTAACCTATTTATGGACAATGTAAATAAGGGAAACCTGACAGAAACGTGGAAGAAACTAAAAAACCTACTTAATAGAAAAAATAATTAGTGAGTACTCTTATCAAAAGAAGATGTTAAGACTTTCAGGAATGAATGATAGCAGCTATATGAAGATGGCGATAATACGTTACCAACTAAATTCTTAAACAAGAGATAAATAGTGGTAAACGAATATGAAATTTGAGAAATCATCAACTAATTGGCGAAATGAAAAGCAGCAGGACCTGATGAAATACAAGTAGGCACAATATTAGCAGGCGGGAAAAAACTAACAGAAATAACATGTAAAATGATAGTTAAGATGATTTAAGAGGGAGTAATACCTTAAGAGATGAAATAATAATACATAATATTAATATACAAAAAAGGAGGACAGATGAACCCAATGAATTATATACCAATTTCTTTACTGAATCATGCTTTAAAAATAGTAGATGCATGAATTTTCTAGCAACTATAAGTATATCTGCATAATGATGAAAGCGAATATTAATATGGTCTCAAAAAAGGAAAATCATGCGCACTATAAATCTTCAATCAAAGAACAGTATAGGAATGGTCAATGTTGAACAAAAAAGATTTATTTGTAATATTTGCTGATATTAAGAAAGCTTATGACTCAGTGCAAAAAAAGGACTATGATAAATTCTAAACGATCTAAAAGTACCGGAATAGATATTAACTATTAACAAACTTCTACTGTAAAGAAGAAATTAAACTTAAAATCAATGATTAAATAGCAAAGTCATTCGCGACAAATAAGGGCTAAAGCAGGGAAGCATAACGTCGCCAAGACTATTTAACTTGATAATAGCAAGATTTCTCCATAGTTTGGAAGATTAAAAGCTAGGAATCACGATAGATTATAAAACGAAGAGGGATGAACATAAGAAATATATGCAGGATGTTTTGGATATACAGATGACCAGACTTAATAAGCGAATGGGAATAATTAGAGGAAGTAATCAAAAATTTAGCCTAATGGGCAGAAAAGTACAAATTGGAAATTGCAGACAAAACAAAATGAATGATATGAAAATCAGCAGAAAATAGTAACTGGGAAAATATTGGAAATAATATCGAGGTGGGAAATTTAAAGATCGAAAGAGTAACGACCTTTTAGTACCTAGCATATAATAGAAAAGAACATCAGTTTTGAAAAACACATGGAGAATAGACTAAAAGCAGCATAAAAAATCCAAACATGAATATTGGGAAAAATAACAATGAATAAGGGATTAACACCATATAATGCAAGAATAATGATAAAAACCTTCGTAAACTCAGTTTTCAGTTATGGGACAGAAGTGATCCCATATTGCGAATAAATGTAGGAAAATAAGTGATGGAGCAACTAGAAATAATATAGAGAAGATCTTTACGAACAATCATAGATGCCCCTTTTTAAGTGCAAAATGAGATGTTAGAATAAAAATTGCAGTCTATAAATTTAAACATTACCTACGACAAAAACGTTGAGATTAAGAGGCAAATTAATAAGAAATTAAGGAAAAACCATAGACGGATTATTGTTCGACCTAAGTAAAGAAGAGAATTTTATATTGAATAATACTGCACAGCAATAAAAATAGAATTAAAAATTGAAGACAAATAAATATTTATAGACGATTGTAATATCAATTAAAAAGGAAAGAAAAAAATTAACCGTGCAATATGAGAATATAGAGTGTACGTAGAAGACAGAGAAAGGATGGAGTAAATGATAATAACATTACAATATAGAAAAACATGATTTGATGAATATGTAGGACCAACCAACTACCTGAGATTTAATACAAATAGAAAAGAAGATATATGTTACCTATTTAGAATAAGAACGAGATGCAATGGGAGCTAGGATTGCTTAAAAGAAAGACACCTAGTTATGACAAATCAATGCCCTTTCTGTAATAATGCAAGAGAAAATGAAAGGCATATCATAGAAAACTGTTCAGAATACAAAGAAGGAAGATAATAATGTTTCTGAAATCTTAGAGTAATAGGAGTAGAGAGATAAGGAATAAAACTATTTTATATAATATGACGAACGGCCAAATTCGAGAAATTCATTAGAACCTAAGAAGAGTAAAAAAGAGGTAAAGCTGACTTGATAATAAAAGATTATATCAAAGATATATTAGAAAAAAGGAAAAGAGGGTATATAGAAAAGAAAATTGAATGAAAAAGAGAAATAAGAAAAGACTATAGAGCAGGAAAAGGATAATTTTTCAAGTGTATAAAACTTGATAAAGAAGAAAATAATTAGAAATGAAAATTAGTAAGATATGTAAGAAAAAATAAATTAGACTTGCAATAAAGATCTATTAAAGGGTAGATAGATAGAAGACAGAAGAACAAGAGATAATGTAGAGAAAAATGAGGAAGATATGTAACTAATAAGAGAAGAATTTCTATTACCTGAAGGCTTACTTGAAGAAACGGACATATATTGAGATATGTAAAGACCTGCGCACCAACGAGGTGCTACGCGCTCTATTATCAATTTTATTTATTTATCTATTTTTATTTACTTTAATACATTGTTAATGATTATTTTAATATGAACTATAAACAATATAATGTCTATTTTGTTATAGAGCTTCAACTGAATTAGATTTTTTTTTCTATTATGGATTTTTCTTTTATTAGCGACTTTTATTTTCTTACATTACTCTTTAAGTCCTATCTTTAGTTATTTTTTAATTTCTTTCTTCTGTTTAAAAATCATTGGCATATTATCTTTTCCTAGCTTATTACTACGATGGTTTTTCTTTTTTTAACTTCCTAGAAAATGTTTATTTAAATTTTAACTTGCTAAAATAAAAATAAATTATAGTTTCATCAAAAATTAATGAAATATTAAGTTATGTATGCGATTGCTAGAGTTTTTTCTTATTTATCATTATTTTAATACATCCAATCATTTTTATTATATATATAAAATGGATGTCGGCCGTGTCAGCCAAACTAATAGGTAATCTGGTGCAGTGTATACTGCATTGCGAGTAATCTCACACTAGATGCCACCACGGGGAAGGGTGGATAAGCTCTGTTGAGACGCACCTAACTTACCCCGATGGTTATCTCTAGCAGTATGAAAGTTTGACTGATGGGCCTTCTAATTATCGACTTAATAACTATCTCTTATTTGGACCTTATTCAAGAAGACTGAAGCATTTGACTCAAGATTTTAGATAATTTTTAATAAGAAGATTCCCCATTTGGAGAAGCTGACATGACTCATCGGACCTCTAGAATTTAACAAGAAACATGAGAACATTTTTTAATATTAAATATTAATATTGAAAGAGCTGCGTGCCAATGAGGTACTACGCGCTCTATAGACATTTTTATTTATTTATTTATTTTTTATAAAAAAAATTTCCTCTCTTAGGATAAGGTTTGTAAATAAGTAGAATTAAAATCTATAGTACTCATAATAAATTTATTGTAGCTATTTGTACCTCAGGATATTCAATTAAAACCCTGAAGTCGCATGTTATGATAAAACGCCATATCAAGAAAATAGTATAAATAAATTAACTTGGTTCACTATTAATAGATAAAAGTTAGTAATTTTTCTCTTCTCCATTTATTCAAATCAAAAATTTTATTCCCTTCTTATTCTTATTCTTACGTCTTGTAATTCTCTCCGAAGGCTGGAAAGAGTGGATAATAGAGGAATTCCAAATCTTGTAGTAAATACAACAGCTGATTTAAGTCCTTCTAAGTTAAAAAAAGTAAGAGCTGAAGTCATTTCAACCACCAAATGTCATTCCGTTCCAGGTCCCTTGAATCAGCCAAAGCAGTGGAAGATATAGTAATAATGGGTGCTTAATTTCCCAAAAATCTGATTAAACTATCCTTTATCATCTCTTTATTAATGACCTAAGTTTCAGTGAAGGTTCCTATGTTAAGCAAGCTCAAATTTGGGAATCTGCATTAATAATTAATATATAATAAATATCTAGTAGTTTCGCTTTAAAATCAGGAAGAAAATGTTGTATTTCTTACTTATACCAATAGTCTTTCAGTGTTCCTTGTCTGTTCTTACTCTTACTTTTTCAGCTTTTAATTTTAGAATCTCCTCTAAACATTATAAATATTATTAGAATTTAAATTACCTTAAAAATAATGGCTTCAAAGAGATGAAAAGCGAAAAATTAAAAGTAACCGAATTATTTCTTTGGCAATCACAGTAATCCAACTCCAGAATGAAGACCCTTGGATAAAAACAGAAAAGACACCAAATCCTTCATAGTCTAATTTGTGTACAGTTGGAAAAATAGATCTCAAGATATAATAAATCGAAAAAAGTAATAACCATAAATAAATTCTAATAAAATCCAAATCTGATTCTTTGATTTGAACAGAGATTTTATAAAATTCTTTCTGCTACAAGAAAAAAATAAATAAATACAGAGAATGTCAAAAATTAGGATATAACTCTTAAAATACCAAAAAAGATGCTTCTTTCATAAAAGAAAGGACATATTTCTAGAAAATGTTGATACTTTCAGAGAAAATATAAATAAGCATGCTAAAAGTTATGAAATAGCATGACTAAATTATACCGCTCCCCAGAAGGAAAAATTTACAAGAAAAAGATCTACGGTGGAGATTAATTATTATTTGATATATCATATATTCAAAAAGAAGAATGATACAAATGTTTGGATTTAATTGAGAATGGAGGAAGATTCTTATGATAATGAACGGTTAAATTATCTCAAGCCTTTTGTATAAGAAGAAAATAATTCTAGTGAAGAACAGAACGATCCCATGAACTTTTAAAACAATTTATATTAACCATAATTAACCTAATAAAGGTAGACATCACGCTAATAAATTATTATTATGTATAAAATATGGACTTCAAACGCATTCAGGAGAACTAACAGGTAATCTTGTGTAGTGTATACTGTCTTACGAGTAATCTCGCACTAGATGCCGCCATGGGAAAGGGTGGACAAGCTTGGAAGAGAAAAACTTAGCTTGTCCGAAGGTTCTTGCTAACGTTATGAAAATTCGACTGACGAGCCTTCTAATGGTTTAATTAATAATTCTTATTTGGATCTTATTCAAAAAGATTGGAGTATTTGGTTCAAGATTCAAGAATAATTTTTAACAAGATGAAGCCCCATTCCCCATTTTGAGTAGCTGATGTGACTCATTGAACAGGTAGAATGACAACGAGAAGCATGAGAGCTTTCTTCTTTAATATAAATAATGAAAGAGTTGCTCGTTCTATAATCATATTTATTTATAAAATATAAATAAATGCTAAGCATCATCAAAGTATTTTATTCTTTTTTATATTTCTCAATAAATTTCTGATTTTCAATTAAGGGAATTCAATACTTTCTTTTCTAATTTTATAAAAATTATAAAAAATTTCAGTGCCATAATATACTATAAAAGCATTCAAATAAGATCTATACAGCATGATTCATTAAAGATTTACATATTTGTTTCTAGCTTTAAATCTCATACTTGCATTTATTCTGTCCATTACGGCAGAAATTCCATTTTGCTACTTGCGAGTACTTATTAACCTATATTCTGCTTTGGGGAGTGCAAAAAGTCTTACAAGGTTTATGAAATGCCGTGGTTTCACGTATTTATACTTTAGCAGATAATAAACAATTTTTTTCTTTGCCGCTAGATATTTTTAGGTTATTTATTTAAAAGAATTTTAATTTTCTTTTTTAAATGCAAAAGTACTCATAAATACATGACTTATTATTTTTATATGATTAGTGAAGTTCCAATCTTAAAATTAAGTTATAGCTCGTTATTTTCATATTTCTTTAAAAATTATTTAGCTTCAAATATAGAAATATATATTGTTCAGTCGAAAAATGTTTTAGTTTCATTTATTAATTATTGCATTCTTTCATTTGGTAGTAAAATTAAATTATCAGCTCATACTATACAATTGAAGCTTTTATCTAAATTCAAACATTTAAATCCTATCTAACCATTTTATTTTCTAAATAACGAATTACAATATCATAATACAATATATCTAATACTGATCCATGTGAACTTTCTGCATAACTCCATCGTTATATTAAAGCTTTTTAATATGTTTCCATATAAGAAATGATGAATCTAAATTTTAGTAAAATGATTCGAATGCAATTATGAGTTCCATTTCTTTTAAGTTATTGTTATAGTAATCTTATTTCTATGGAATAAAACATTTTCTCTACATCAATAAAGTAGCTATTTATTTATCTAAATTAAAAGAATAATCTAAATATACTTAATAATTATTAGAAATTTTTGGTTATACCTATATTATTTTTCAACTGTCTTTTTAAAAATTGTACTAAATTACTAAAATCTCATAGACCTTTAAAAATAAATCTATTTAATGTTTAATTCTACATTATTATAAAAGAATATTATAGGAAGAGCTATAATAATTATTTAAAACTACTTTAATTTAATTTAACTTTTATTTAAATTCAATTTAATAAAAGATGAACTAATAGAAGAGAACTAAATATAAATAATCAGTCATTACTAAAAATATAAAAGCTAAATTAAAATAATAATAGAAACCATTTTCAACTATACTTAAATAGTAAAATTAAGTTAATAAACATTTTTATATCTCCTAAAGAAATAAAATTTAAGTTAATTAATTAATTTTAACTATAAGGGTTAGGGTCATCTTTAATTAGAGGAAATGTTTCCTCAAATTAAAAACAATAAAAGTTTTTATATTCAATACTCAACTGTACATGTCTTCATCTAAATCAATTTTAAACTGAGATAATTCTTCTTTCTCTTCAATAAGCTCATAGAATTGTTCTTCCATCTTCTTTTAATTTTTCTCCAGCTTCTCTAAACAAATTCTAAGGTCATTGTTGTACTTTTAAAGCTATTTATTCTGTTACTATTAATTACCAAGATCTTGTTTGATTAGTGTCACACTTGAATCATCTAATATCAGCTTCTTTCTGTAAATACCTCCAAAGTAGTTACAATATAGCCTCCTCGATGTTCCAAATTATTTACGGTGCTGCTCAAGCGCTCTTCTTCACTTCGGACATTACCTCCAAAAATGTCCAGCCTTTTGACAACAATAGCAACGTTTTATTAAGGGCTTGAATTAAAATTTTTATTCTGTTTACATTTTTTCAATTTCCATCTTTTCTGATTGAAGTTAGTTTTTTTTATTGGTAATCGAATTTCTTCTTTAATTTTCTATTGATTTTCTTTTAGGTTTTTTTCTAATAGTTTAAATTAGGAAGTTAAGGCTTCAATTTAAAACTAAACTTTACTTACCAAGTCTTGATCTTCCTTTTTTCTACCTTAAAAAAGAAGCCGAAGATTCAAGTTTTCCGCCTTCAGGTTCTATATTTCGGTATTAATTTTCTCAATTAATGAATAAAGCTAAATAATGTCTTGCTCGTGGGGTTTCTCAAGCTTTTTCAGTTTGCTAGGAAATTCCGTATTTCCCAATCCTTAACAGGAGTAGATTTATCTTTTTTGAATTCTTGGTTCTTGTTAGTTAACTGAGATTTAAGATTGATCTTTAAGGTTAGAATTCAAGGTTTAGATTCCCGGGCTTTTTTCATTTTTTTAATCTTTTTTTTAATTAAAATTCTAAATTGCGTTTTTTACAAAAATTCTCATAAATAGATTTATATTTTTTTTATAAGTAATTTGATTTTGTTAAAATTTGAAGAAAATTATTTCAATAATTCAAAATTAAACATTTTTTCTTGATAGTAATTAATGCTTATTACTCTTAATTTTGTTTGAGTAATATATAAAAAAAGTTGTTTTAATTTATTAAATTTAAACAATAAATGATAATTCTAATTAGCAGCTTTTATTAAATCGAATCATCTTAAAAACTTAAATCAATTTCCTTTTTTATTGAAATATATTTTCAAACAAACAGTTTTACTTTGAATGTGTTATTAAAGAAAGAAAGTTCTAATCTTTTTAATTATATCAAAATTTAAATAGAGGATATAATTTATTCCTTAAATGCTTTCATTTAATTATTTATTCTAGATTTGTACAAAGAGATTTCTATAAAAATCTAATTATTTATGATTTTCTTTTAGTATATTTTAAATTAGGAATAATTACTATATATGATAGTAAAAATGAAATATTTTGATCTACAAGAAATTGTGTAATAAATGCATAATTATAGAAATATTTTCAAGAAAATTAATTTAATTTCTTTATCTTCCTTAACATCAAATTTATCTTCTATCATAATTACTTAAAATATCATAGTTTATTCACAATTTCAAATGAAATTATTTAGATATTCCTCTTTTGTAAATAAATATTTTTCAAATAATATGAATAATTTTAGTCTGTTTATGCTAATTATTATAAAGAATTTTGTAATGCTATCTAAGCGTATTTATATAAATATTTTATTTTTAAACAGTATTTATTCTTTCAATTTTATGCAAATTTTATTTAGAAATACTCCTGTAAAAATTTAACTTAATTTTACGAATAAATGTTTTTCTTTTTGCACTTTAAATAATTTTGAACATTCAATATATATAAATTTATGCCTTATTTTACTATTTCTTAAAAGAAAACTTAAAAAATTTCTTTTATATTAGAAAATTAGAAGATTATCCAGTATTTTCTTACTAGAGAAAATTTTCTAAGAAAAATTTAATAAATGCTTGTGTATTTTTGATTGAATAGAAAACCAATTTAAATAAAAAAAAGTTAAAATTGTAGAAAAAGAAAAATCTTAAGCAAATCTTGAAGAAAATCTTTTTTTTAATTAAATTACTTACTGTTGAACACTCTAGACTATTTATCCAGATGTTTATTGTTCTTAAATATTAAATTTTTTGCCTTTTAAATATCTTTTTTGATTATTTTATTTTTTAATCAACTTATCAAAAATTTATTGTTTCAATCTTCTTAAATAACCAAAACCCACATTTATATTAAATTTATTCTAATTATATCATAATTATATCGAAATCGAATTAAATTTTATAAATAGAGTCTTTTTAAAAATATCATTATTAATTTTTGACTATCTTATTTATTTTTTATAGATTAAAACTATTAATTTAAATTAATTTAAAGATGTTGGCTTAAAGCTAAATTTTTTAAGATTTTCATTCATTTTTTCACTATCAATAATTTTCTTTTTTCTAAATATTTAAAGTTTTTATAGTATTTTTAAGTCACTCATTTTTAAGTTTTTAAAATCATTTATTTTGACTGTAGATCATCTTTAGATTTCTAAATTTTGATATTCTTTTTTAATGAAATCTTTTTCCTTTTATTTCATCAATTACTAAAATTTCCATAAATATTTAAATTTTTACTATCTTTATGGAAAAAAAACTATAAATAAATAAATAAAATTGATAATAGAGCGCGTAGCACCTCGTTGGTGCGCAGGTCTTTACATATCTCAATATATGTCCGTTTCTTCAAGTAAGCCTTCAGGTAATAGAAATTCTTCTCTTATTAGTTACATATCTTCCTCATTTTTCTCTACATTATCTCTTGTTCTTCTGTCTTCTATCTATCTACGCTTTAATAGATCTTTATTGCAAGTCTAATTTATTTTTTCTTACATATCTTACTAATTTTCATTTCTAATTATTTTCTTCTTTATCAAGTTTTATACACTTGAAAAATTATCCTTTTCCTGCTCTATAGTCTTTTCTTATTTCTCTTTTTCATTCAATTTTCTTTTCTATATACCCTCTTTTCCTTTTTTCTAATATATCTTTGATATAATCTTTTATTATCAAGTCAGCTTTACCTCTTTTTTACTCTTCTTAGGTTCTAATGAATTTCTCGAATTTGGCCGTTCGTCATATTATATAAAATAGATTTATTCCTTATCTCTCTACTCCTATTACTCTAAGATTTCAGAAACATTATTATCTTCCTTCTTTGTATTCTGAACAGTTTTCTATGATATGCCTTTCATTTTCTCTTGCATTATTACAGAAAGGGCATTGATTTGTCATAACTAGGTGTCTTTCTTTTAAGCAATCCTAGCTCCCATTGCATCTCGTTCTTATTCTAAATAGGTAACATATATCTTCTTTTCTATTTGTATTAAATCTCAGGTAGTTGGTTGGTCCTACATATTCATCAAATCATGTTTTTCTATATTGTAATGTTATTATCATTTACTCCATCCTTTCTCTGTCTTCTACGTACACTCTATATTCTCATATTGCACGGTTAATGTTTTTCTTTCCTTTTTAATTGTTCTTACCATCATCTATAAATATTTATTTGTCTTCAATTTTTAATTCTATTTTTATTGCTGTGCAGTATTATTCAAATATAAAATTCTCTTCTTTACTTAGGTCGAACAATAATCCGTCTATGGTTTTTCCTTAATTTCTTATTAATTTGCCTCTTAATCTCAACGTTTTTTGTCATAAGTAATGTTTAAATTTATAGACTGCAATTTTTATTCTAACATCTCATTTTTAATTTAAAAAAAGTTTATAATTTTAAAGAAAATACTGTTTTCATTATTTCATCAATCAGAAATTTTAATAGAAATGCTTTTAAACATTTTATCAACTTTAATAAGAATTTATTGCTAGTTTGATTTATTAAATAATCTAGAATAATAAGAAAATAATTTTCAATATTAATCAATTTTGTAAAGTATTTGAGCATTTACAAAGTAATTCGAACTATAATTTAACGTTAAATGTTAATTTCAATTTAAAAGTAGTTTAAGGCATGAAAAAAGGAAAGAAAAACAGTAAAGTATTGTAAATAAAGTAAGAATAAAAGAAAAAAAATGATAAAATATATTAAGATAAAAATCTATATTCATCAATTAAAAATTGCTTTCATTTTATATTTGGTTTCATTTTTTTTAGTTTGAAGAAGCTATTCTATAGCATGATGTTTATGAGAAATGATAAGAAGATAAAAAATGATTAAATATAGAAAAATTTTAAATGATTAGGAAAAAATTAAAAAATAGAGGTATAAATACTATTAATTAAAATATTTTCATAAAATTGAATATTTAAGTTATGTTTATGAGGTTTAGTATAGATTTAAAGTGAAAATAATTTAGTTATAAGAATATTTAATTATCTTTTTTAGAAATTTTTAGTTAATGTTTATAATGTAAATTCTGTTTGAGATATCATTTATAAATGAATTTTTTTAATTATAAAATAGCTGAAAAATTTAAAATTTAGAGCAAAATGATAAACAAGTGAAGGAGTTATTGGAGCAATCTTTTTAGAGATTCAGCGAGGATAAAATAATTAAAGAAGAGTAATCAATATTATTGAGATAATTTTTCTTCTCGAGGACATTGGTTTGCCACAATTAAGTGTCTTTAATTTAAGAAATTCTAGTTTCATTATATCGCGTTCTTATTCGAAATTTTTAGCATATTTTTTGTTTTTTGTTTTTATTGTACCTCAAGATGTTGGTGGCCCTATAAAAATAATATAATAAGATCTGTTATAAAGTGAATCTACAAGATGTTTTGAAGTTGCGAGAATATAAAAGATTAAGGTTTCCGAAGAAATTTAGCAAAATTTTACCACTTCAACGACTATATTTAAGAAAATATTTGCATTCTGTTGTGCTTTCTGCTAAGTATTATGAAAGATAATTATAGTAAACTTTCCTCCAGATGGCTGGATTCAAAAACGGAGAATCAAAGAGATTTCAAACATATTCCTTAATCTTATAATCATTATTTTTAATTATTGTTATATTAAAAAAACTTAAATTTATTAAAAAAATCAGAAGAAGCACTATTTTAATACAAAAAATGATTCAAATCTTAAAAAAATTTAAATGAGAAAAAAATAATTTAATAGTCCATTTATAATATTTTATATTTAAATGATTTATTCTCATCAAAAATTGTATACCAAATGTATCAAAGTTTGAAATGAGTCAAAAAAATTTATTTAAATTATTAAATTTTATATTTAATTTTTGTTCAAATAAAAAAAAATTTGCTTTTAAAATTTAGAAGAACCTGGGAATGTAATATAAAATTTTATTATACCAGCAAAATAAATTTAGAAATTGTAACCATATATCTAATTTATTTGCTAAAAGTAATTTTGGATTTAATAATATGAATTAGAAATTACTATTTTCCAATACTTTCATCATTTCCGATAAGAATATTGGTGTTAAATTTTTTAATACTCGATTAAATTGTCTGAAAAGCTTGAAAAAATAGCAAAAATTTTAATGAGTAAAAAATGTAAATTTCATTATTTTATTTTTATTTAAATAAAGTACTTTATACCTTTCTTAGTTAAAAAGCTAATTTAATAGATAATTATTAAAAGAATGAAAATTAAGTGTTAAATATTATATAATCTTAATTTGGATAGGAAAATAAAGCAAACAATATAATTTTTAAATTTTATCCAAAATAAGAAGAAAAAATAAGTCTTATAATCTCCTTATATTTTGACATTATTAAAATATATTACAAAAATTTATGCAAATATTTTTAATTGCTTCATAATTGTGTAGATAGACTAGTCATAATTAATCAATATTTTATATTTAAATTTTTTAAGTAAAAAATAGGAGAAAAAGTTAAAAAATGAATCATTAAAATTAAAAATAAACTAAGAAATTTTCAAAATTTTTCTGTTTTTCATAACATAAAATAATTCATTAAAGTGATTTCACCTTTTTTGGCTAATCACAGAATTAGAGTTTGTATAATTTTTTCTTATCAGAAATCTTCTTCGGAGTAGACTTGAATTATTTCTCACTTCCCTTATTTCCACTAAGACTTGCATTCATAAGCTTTCCTACATCAAATCCATATTGTCTTTTATTCCATTCTCTTTGCTTCCATTAGTATTAGAGGTATTGCTTTAATTATTTATTGTTCTTTTCTTCTATATAATTTTGCTTCTTTTGTGCAGTATATTCTAAACTTTTTATTTATGCCTTTCGTTCTTTTTTCCCCTAAAATTTCAAACAGTGCCTTACCACGTGGCCTTGCTTCTTACAGTATAAGCAACTTATTATTGGGCTTCTTTATGTATTAATTAGTGCTTAATTTATTTCTTCTCTATCTGTCTCTACATTCATGGGATCATAGTTTATCTTATTTTGTAGTTCCTAATTCTTTTCAAAATTCATTCTTTGTAATTTTTCTTCAGTCTGCTGACAATATTTAACTCTTAAATATTATTTTTTATTGAATCTGTTCAATTTTTTAACTATAAATTATTGCCTTTAATAAACATTACTAAAATTTTCGCTCCTTACTTTTTTCAATTTTTATTAAATATAAAAAATTATTAAAAATGATCATTTTTTATTTTCTACCGAAATAGTTAAAATAAATATTTTAATTGCAATATATCTTGCTTCAATTAATGTTTAAATTTTATTTGATTAATTTATATTTAAAGCTTTCTTTTATGAATATCTTTTATTTCATTTAGTTGATATCATTTTTAATTAAATTCTACTTTATACCTTATTTGATACTTTTTTATCAATACAATTGATTCAATTTTTGTTTATTCATTTTTATCTTTCTTTGAATCTTTTAATTGCAGGTATTAATTTATCAAAGAATGATAAAAATTATCAATTTTTAATTAATTTAAAAAGTTCTCGAAAAATAGAAATTATATATCCTTATGGATTCAATGATAACGACTGTTATAAGTAGTCTACATGTATCATTTTTAACTAAATTGTATCTATTTAGATAAAGATAGCAAAATAATATTAAAAATGTTATTAAATCACACTAAAAACTAAGGTAACTAAAAATTCTTAAGATTGAATATAAATTTTTATCTTATCAGCTATAACTGTAATAAGTAAATGCTATCATCATAGATAAGAACTAATATATATTAATTTAATTTAATTAAGCTAAGTTAATTTTCTATTTCTAAATATATTTTATTGCTACTGGAACATTAAAAAATATAACTAGATTTATCTTTTTTAAGCATTTAGGTAAATTAATTTCAATTATTTAAATATATTTATTAGTACTTTTCGTATTTATTTCTTAAACTTATATTAATGATAATTAAAAAAGTTATAATGTAGTTTTGGTCTTTATAAAATTAATAATATATATTACAATAACTACGTTCTTAGAAAATAAAAACATGTTCTTGTAACCTTGACTTGATAATATTATCTTTATTATTTATCATTATTAAATTAAATATTTTTCAAGATGAGATCTATTTGTTTAGTAATTCATATATTTTTTACTTTTAAATAATCTTCATTTTTATTTTCAGAAATATTTCAATTTTTTGTATTTTTTCAAGATTACACATAAATTAAATTTTAAATTGAAATTGAGCTTTTACTAAAAAGCTTTTTTACGAGAGATATAGCTTTTTATTGTTTTTTTGTTGAGATTTGAATTCTGGTACAATATTCTTGAAGATAACATATTGCTTTAAGACCAGTTTTAAAATAAAACTTGAATATAAATGAGTGTTCTTGATTTTTTTAATCTCAAAATTTGAACATTTTCTATAAATCTTCCCATTAATATTGCAGAATAGCCTTTGCTGGTAAAAAATCGTTGCTTTTCTTTCTATATTTGCATGGATTTGCAACAATTTCTATAGAGATACCAATCGCTTCCGCAGAATAAAAAACGACATGGGCTTGTGTTACTGGTTCTTGGGAAAAGGTAGGAGTAATGGAGGTATGCTTTTACTCCAATTACGTAAGATCTTGGTAGCAGAAGTTGGTTGATAAACAGTAGTCTGCACTAAGATGGCTTCTTTTTTTGCTCAGCTATTCAATCGTTCTACTTTGTTCTTTAATGCTCTATGAACTGTTTAGACCTCCACTCCCTCGCCGATGTTATCCTTTTCAAACTTATTTACTCTGACTTAGTTCCAAGCGTTCAGCTTGGTGCCATTTCTCTCAAATACTTGGATTATTTACTTTATTTCCACTACTTTATTTTTTAGCTCAGTGACCTAATAGTTAATCCGTCCTAATAACCCGAATGCAACATTGAGAACTTGTTAAAAGAGTATTACAAGGTTTAAAATTTTTTTAAATACCTCTTACTTTTGATAATACCTAGATATCAGAGTAATTTTCTGCTTTAATTTTAAAAATGGGATTCGATTGACTTTGTTGTCTATCTTTATTTGTTCCTTCCTATCCCTTGCTTGTTAAACCTTTCTGCAAAAAACTAATTTCAATCTGACATCTTTTTTATAATAAATATTCATAGAAAAATTTTTCTCTAAAATTGATAAATTTTAATATTTTAAGTTAAAAAACTAAAGACATTTGTTTTTTTAATCACCATAAAATTAAAGATTAATCTAGAAAAAATGTAAATGAAATATATTAATCCTCTTTAAGTCCCATATTAAAACTACTATTTTAAATCTTTCAAATTATCTAATAAAATTTAGAAAAATAGCAAAAAACAAAATAATTAGTTTAGTTTTAAATATTGGCTTAAACGTTTATAAGCTTTAACAAAAAAAGTGCTTCAATGATTCAAAAGATACTTTTTAAAGTTATTATTTCACTTTAAAAATTTATTAGATAAGGTTCTTGAAAATATCAACATAAAATTGAATAATATTTAAGAAAAATATAATACAATAGAATAAATTAAAATTATTTACTTTCAAGGATATTAAAATGACAATATCAGTTGATAGAAAATTATTGAGGAAATGAAAGTATCATTTTATTTATGTGCTTATTAAATTTTCTCACTTACACTCTTAACTTGGAAAGAAACTTATAAATAAAAATGAACTTTTATTTTAGATTAATGATAAATATTTTAAAATTTTAATCAATTAAATTTTTTGTTTACATCAAAATTTTCATATTTAATATATAATATAAATATATATGTGAATTATATTTCTAAAAAGTTGCTATTCTTTTGGCGAACCTAAATTTTATATTCCTATTTAAAAAAAAGTGCAATGAATTATTTCTTATTAGATACTTCAGAAATTTTTTTAGTAATAAGGAGAATTTCATAAAAAATTTAAACTTCTATAAAATTTAGTTCTGATAAAAGTAATAATATAAATAAAATTTAGTTTAATAATTTTATTCTTATTGAATTTCAACAGTTTGATTTTATCCTCCTTTATTAAAGACATAAAACAATGTAGATTTTTTAAATAAAATTTTATAAATTTAAGATCATTCCTTGATTTATTTCTAGTAATTCCAATTTTTTTTCATTTTTATTTAGATATCATTACTCCTATTTTATAGTTTTTATATAAACTAAGATTTAGTTTTTTTGTGATTTTTTATCATTTTTTTTGTAATAAAATTTTAGGATAATTAAACTTTAAATAAAATGCTATTGAGTCTATTTAGTTATAGCAAATTTAATTATCAATCAGTTAATTTTTTTTTAAATAGCATCAAATAAATTTCTTAAATTACAGCTAGGTATGAGGAAAAGATAAAATTGCATTAAATATGTAAAATATTTAAATTTATTAAGAATCTCTAAAAAGCTAAAAAGATCTAACAATGCGTTAGAAAAATATCGCAACAACATCTATTAATTTTAGTATTTATATTAAGATAATTAAGATATGTGCAAATCAAAATTTTTTGACTATATGTGCAGAAAACTATTACGTTTTATAAATTTTGGATATTTATAATAATGAAAATTTAAAATAATAGTATATAATGAAAAAAATAAAAATTTTTAGGGTTTATATTTTCCTTTTATAATGAGTAATAAATTAAATTAACTAATCTAAATAAAATAATCCGCTAAAGAAAAAACAAAAAAATTGAATAATATTTAACTAAATAAATAAAGTGAAAGTTTGTTAGTGTAATATATAATTAAAAATAAAAACTGATTTAAATAAATTTTGCAGGTAGCTCTTTTAAAGGATTTATCTATATTAGATCTAATTTTCACTTACAATTTTTTAGACTCTTTTAATGATGATAGGAGTAAAAATTATTTCGAAGAAGCGATTATCTAATCATCAATTAAATTATGTTATAAAGATAAGAAAAAACAAAAAGTTAAAATTATCACAAAACTGAGTTATCTTCAAGATCATCACAAAATTTCAAAATTTCTATCAAGAATCTTACTAAACTTTAAATTTTATAACATTTTAAAATAGCATAAGTATATTATGATAGAATGATTCCTTATCTATTCTCATATATGATCTTTTTCTAGATAATTTAATTGTTTTCTTTTTAAAATTTTAAACTTTTCTGAGTTAGCATAATTTTTCCTTTAACCTCCGAATATATACTTAATACTTTTTTTTTCTTAAAACTTATGTTTAAAGGTAAAATACTTTAAACTAACATTTCATTACTTTAAATTTTTATGATACAATTTAGATTTAAAATGTACTCTATACAAATAAAAATAACTTCAGTAAGATGTTTTTTAGAAATTTCACTAAATTAATTTATCTTAGGCATATTGTAAAAGGTATCTGCTTAAAGAATATTATCCCGAAATATATAAATCAGTGAGCTAATAATATAAAAGCTATGTAAGAATCTTAGAGTGAATATCTATTAGCTTTATCAATCCATAATACCAACTTGTCAAAGGCCTAGATTCTTAAAGAAGCTTTGCAAGAGTTCGAAAAAATCAAAGATATTCAAAAAACAATCATCACAATTTCTCAGAGGATGCTAGCTAAAAATGTAACTGAAGTACCTAAGAATTTAAAACTGAGGAATATTTAGTTCTAAGATAAAAGAAAAGCTAAGCATTACTAGTTTATTTCTTATTTTTGTGCAAAATCAAATCTTAATACTATAAGAAATTTAATTTAATGAAAGAAAGTTACAATAGATGAGCCTTTTTTTAAGTGACCTAATTAATGAAGTTAAGAAACTTAAGGAAGTTATATAAAACTTAAAGAAAATAATTGATTGAAAAAGAGTAAAAAATGACATGTAAAAGGAAGTTTACTGAAATGTAATAAATTAATAATATTCTTTTTAAACTATGAGAAGATTCTTCATAGTAAGCTAAAATTTAAATTATTACAAAAACAGCTTAAATTTTGATAATACTACCAAATCTTGTAAATTATTAAGGGAAAAATAGAAAAAGATTGCCAAAAGTAAAATGGAAAAAGGAAAAAATTAAGTAATTTCAAGTAATGAGAAATGCAAATAAAAGTTTTTGGAAATAAAAAAGGTAATTGAAATATAAAATTTAGAAATTCGCGCACTCAATATTCTCTTTTTCTTTATGTAATGCTTAAGATATTATCAGTTATTTATAATAAATTTTTCGTAACTTATAAGAAAACTTACACTTTTAAATCTAAATTTTTTTATTATTTTCAATTATTTAATTATTACTTTTTTAACTAAATAAAAATGTGCTTAAATTTAATTTTCATAAAAATAGTGTATAGTTTAAGCAAGAAATATGAAATATCAATAAAATTCTATCTTATCTAGCAAAAATTTGAAATAAAGTAGTAAAAGTAAAAGTTTAATTTCACTGGATAATCAATAAAAATTTGAAATTAGTTTTGATTTTTATTTATTGAAAATTCAAGTTAATAAAATGTTTGAACCTCTCAACAAATAAATTTAAAATTTGCATAAACAATTAATCTTAGAGATCTTGAACTTTAAAGTCCAAAAAATCTTAAATAGGAATTTATGAAATTAAAAATAGAAAATATAAAAGATAAAAGAAAAGTAAAATCAGAAAAATAATAAGAATTATGTAATTCCTATAATAGTGTTCGGAAATTTAGCTAATAATAATTATAAACTAGTAACTGAAGTATCTAAGTATTTAAAACTGAGAATATTAGTTCTAAGTAAAAGAAAAGTAAAATATTACTAGTTTATTTCATATTTTTGTGCAAAAGTAAATCTTTATAATGTGAAAAATTTTATTTGATGAAGAGAAAATCCATAATGCCTAACTATCTGCAAACTCAATATAAATTAGCCAATTTAAAAAAATGCTCAAATTGTTACCTTTAAAAGTGATATTTTCAAAGTTAATTTATAACATTTCAGAACCAATTAAAAATTTTAAGAGAGTAAAATGCACACATAATTGCTGATAGCAAAAAGCATGCATATTTATATAAATTCTCTTAATAATTAGCTTAGACTTGTCTTAACACTTATAGATAAAATAATAAAAAGTTTATAATTGAATAGTTATAAATTATGTTTCTATAGATTATTAATCTTTTAAAATTTATTAACGATTTAATTATGCTTATATTAAAAATTTCAAGTCTAAATTTTTTTGTTGTATCTGAATTAATATAAATTAATAACAAAATCGTAAATTTTTGAACTTTTAAAGATCAAAGCAACTTTAAAAAAATAAGAGTAATAGCAACCAATATAACTTAAAATAATTAATTAAATTTAAGATTTGGTTTAATTTAAATTATTAGCCAACAATTAAAATTTATTTTTAATAGCTTTAGTTAAACTTTTTTAAAATTAAAATAAACTTCTTAACACAATTATCAGTATTAAATAATACATAAAAAATAGTAATTGTAAACTATAAATAAATAAACATTTAAAAGATAAAAATATAATTGAAAAAGATGATGGGAGCTGAGAATGACCTTCGTGACAACATTTTCTGGTTTTAAGGCTAGGAACAAGTTCCTTTCCTGTCGCTGAGAAAGTCCCTGGTCAGAGTCATTTTCTGAAGGGAACACTGTCTTTGAGATTATCCGCTCTTGGTAGGGACTTGAAGCCTGGCTGCTCATAGCGATGGAGCTCCCTTGCAGCTGTGTCTGGAGCAAAACAGGATATCCCCGTTATTCCATAAAAAGAGAGCATCGGGTTGTGCAATCGGAAAGAAGTTTCAGGTCAAAAAACTTTTTTAGTTGAAATTAATTAATTAAAAGATAAAAATATAATTCAATATTCAAAATATTATCAAAATTTTTATCATTTAATCATTATTTTCAATTTAAATTAATGATATTTCAATTTAAAGAATAAAATTAATTAATATTATTAACGTTATCGTAATATTTTATTATAGTAAATAATTATTTTTGTTAATTTAAATTGAAATTCTACGAATATATTTTTATCTTGCTACTACTTTTTAAATACTAATCTATTTTTGAAAAATTCCTCATTATGTAGTGATTAAATTAATAGTAAAAATAACTTTTATCAAAAAATCAAAAGTATAAATTTTTAATCTTTTATTTCTCAAATTTTTATATTTTTCTGCATGAACTTAAGAAGTACGCTTTTGATCTTTTTCAATTAAATTTTGCTCAAGAAAAAATTAATTTAATTCTATCTTTCATAGATTAAACTTTTTAAATACTTCGTAGCAACTTAATTAAAATTTACTTTTCAAATAATATAAATATTTGAAGACTTAAATGATTAATATTAAGAAATTTTAAAAATTATAGACAAAATTCTGAGTAGCAAATTAGAATAACTAAAATACTAAAAATAATGTAAAGACAATATAGTCTAAAAAAATACAATTTAAAATTTAATACATAAAATTTTATTTATTAATCTTGTTAATAAGATTAATTTAAGTATGAAATTGGTTTAAATAATGTATTTAATAATATTGAAAAACATAGAATTTTTTAATAATGATTCATAAATTAATTTAATTTTTAAAATTAAAGCAAATAACTAAATAAAAAGAATATATATGAAGAATTTTGAGATTTCAAAAAATATGATTTACTCAAATTTGTAACTTATAATTTAAGTTAATTTAATCAAAATTTTCTGATCAAAAAATAGTAAAAATATATTTTAGAATAAGAAACTTTCATAAAATCTACTTTGAAGAAATCTAATTAATGAGCAAAATGAAAAAACGTTTATAAAACATTTTGAACTATGAAAAACTTGGAAGCAACAATGATGATGAATAGGAAGATATAACATAAGTAAGCAAATTATTGATCAGGAAATATACTAAAATTACTTATTATCTATAAGAAAATACAGTAAAAACATATTAATTATTATAATTATAAAAATAAGTCTAAATATTTTATGAATAATAAGATTTGTATTTAAATTAAATATAAAAATAAAATATAATTAAAAATAATAAAATTATTAAGTCTAAAAACTACAATTTTTTATAGAAAAATAGGGTTAAATTTGATGAGTAAAACTTAAAAAGGAATTCTAAGGAATTTAGTTGAAAATTAGATGCTAAAAAATGTTCCTAATGAAATAATTTAATAAATTTTAGTTTTTTTAACTTAAAAAATCTTTATGTGTTTCCATTTCAAAAAAAACTTACAGAACTCTAAAAGATGCTTTAGATAATACTTTAAGTTTTTCCAGAGAATGCTAGAAAAAAGTATAGTAAAAGTCAGTAAGATATAATGATTTTAATTTTAATAAAAACGGAGATGAGACTTAGTAAAAAGTAGCATAATCAAGATTTATTTGAGAAAAAATCACAAAAAAAATCTTAAGCAAGTTACTTTTAATTAGAATCTAATTAGAACATTATTTAAAATGTTTTCTTAATTTTACAAAATAAATTTTTACTTTCAAATTTAGAATTAAGTATATTAATTCTAAAAAAATTAACTCATCAAATATTATTTTAGTAGAGGACTCTCATACTGCCTCAGTAGAGATCATTTAAAGGTGCTGCGTTCCCTTGTTGTGTTAGAATTTCACAAAAATCATATTAAATAATCCTAAGCTAGTTTAAATTAGAATTATATATAGAGGAACATACGAAGTCAGAACTTAATTTGTTTATATAACATAGGACGATTACTTGCTTTTTAAATATTCTCAAATAATATCACAGCTGG